>JAUELK010222128.1:0-10049 GCA_031471215.1 Gastropteron pacificum | reverse complement strand
TGTATTCAGAACATTGTGAAACCAATTTACCCTCATGGGATAATAAAGAATCATCTTATCTTATCTTATCTTATTATGTTCCTAATCCAATGCTAATAATATGATAACTTTGACGAGTTTGAGTTGAGTGAACAGGAGGTATCTTGAAATTATAACGAAAGTAAGCGATCTTTTTTTGCATTTTTTATGAGGTCTCTTCTTAACACTACCAAATGATGTCTTGACATGGCTTATATGTATACTACGTTGAATGTATGAGGTTTACAGGAGTGGTCATTGGGGAGTATTGCATGCTAGCCATTGGGCCAAGGAACGAAGGGGGAAAAACATGTTGTTGTATACATATATAAGTAATGATTAGGATCACAATATTCAGTAGTTTGAATGGTGTGGTGTCAAAAACAGAAAGCTCTTACCCTACAAGAAGCAATGGAAAGACTATTACTAATTGATAGTATTAGTTTGACCTGCTCGCATTCCAAGACAAATTGGTGGGCTTTCAGTAACATTGGTGCAAACGACTTAAAATTAAAAATGTTGCTACATGCACATTTCGGGTACAAATACCAAAACCATCAAAAGGGGGCCACCGTGCGCTAAGCTGTTCAAGAGTTACATAGTACAATGTATAAATGTATATATGGCTCTTATTTATTAGATGTGTTCTTGGATATTGCTATTACTTTCTTGATCTCTGTGTCGTATTTTGCTATAAAACCGAGACATTTAAATTGGTAAACTAGTTTGATTTTCATTCCTTTGCAGCTGATGTTACATGTGGGGATTTGCCTTCTTATTATTTCGATTTACCGGTAAACATATAGATCTAGATGTGCTCTGTTTTCTTCGCATTCAGATATTATAATTGTAGTCCTTTTTCTTTCTCTTTGCTTTCTTCTGACACTATACTGAGGGTTTTTTAAAGCTGTTTTTCTGCATTTGCATTGAGTACAGAATCATTTGCATATCGGATTAATTAGGTCCGATCGTGTAATACATCATGTGATATCTGAAAACAAAAATACAGAAAAACAGTCTCGTTCTCATCAATCAAACCGCCTGAAGCAGGGAAATGTCACTGTATGAGAACAAAGAATCTTCAATGGGGACATAGAAGTACACATACTAAACTATGTTACATACATAAATCAGTCCCTTCATCAATCCCCTTTCACTCACACAAAAACAATACACACAGATTGACCAACACACAACAATAGACCAAATGAAAAGGACCAAACATTTATAAGTATGATGATGAAAGCTTTATTGAATATTGAACATGAATGACTGGATTGCACATTTACATATGATTCCCATTTTGATATACCATGGAAACTGAGCATACATGAAATATATGTAAAATGTGTTTTGTACTTGGCAGCCCTTATCTGTCATACCACGAGATGGGCGTTCTCAGCCAATCACAGACAAGATGGAACCAAACACAATCACGCGTAGGTCGGAACAAATTTGACTCCTACTGTTGATGGAAGTGTATGATGTTGTAACTTGCCTGTGAAGTTTGACCTGACACCCCTTTATGGGGCATCCTAAGTGTCAACAAAACTCTCTCAGGGAAAATCCCCAATCCCTTACCAAACTGATCTCATCGTCGTATGCATGACGGACAAGGGCCTACTACTTATTCGTCATACCATACTGTATGACGAATAAGCACTGTGTTTGTACTTCAGTAGCAATGTTTTATGCAAGAGATAGATCTCTATTTGAGTGGGTTGTTGAGTGAATCCATGTACTATCCAAGACAGGTTAATATCAATACAATTTTAACTGGAAAAAAAGCTTCCTTATACATATACAATAAGCTCCATAGTTGAAATGTTGACGTAACTACTTATACGTATAAAAGAACACATTATGAAAGAGATATCTAAATATTGAAATAGTCTTTCCTATTTTTACCAACTTTTGAGAGACAAATGATTTGCTACTGTGTAGTAATAAAACAAATCAACAAGAGTCAAAGTAAATTTATTCACACCTAGATATTATACATGGTACTATCTACATACATTCAACTGGCGACTATGCCAAGGGCTTACAAAACAGACACTTTGAGAAATGAACTACAATACCAAAACCAGCAAACAAAATGAGAGCATCAGATGTATTTATACAGTCCTTTAGTTTACTCATTCAAAAGCAAAACAAGGTCAGACACTTAAACTAAACAGAGGAGAGCTTTTATACAGTAAACTCATTTTACTCAAGATTCTTGCTGCAATTATTCCTGACACTTGAAAAGAGAATTTCTCTCAATCATTCCTCAAGATTCTGGCATAAGAACCTTATTTCATCTTCTCCTGAATTGTGACAAACAATCTTGTGCTGGTACACAAGACACAATCATTCTCTCTGACCACTCTTCCCATGGGCTAGACAGTATCACACACATCATGACCACTCATCGACTCTCAATCATCTTGTCCCTGGCTATCACAGACTCGTCAAACTTGATCATGAAGGTGGTGCCCTTGTGCCAGTGGACTGTGACTTTTGCAGGCTGTGGAGAAAATACAATAAACATGACACAAGTGTGAAAAAAGGAATGAGTCAGATATGGTTGTAAAAGAAAACAACAATGCACCCCCCAAAAAAAAACAACCACAACAACAAACAACAACGCAAAACAAGCTGAATAAGGAATTAATGAATGTAAGAACTATGACAAAGTAACAAAACTCAATTCATCATTACTAAGTATATATGTACATATTCAATGATGCACATATGTATAATGGACATCAAGGATATGGAAAAACAGTGACTTTACTTTACAGGGTAAAAATTAAGCTGGGTTTTTTTTACACTCATTCATGAGTACATAAACATGGACGCACAATAAAGAGAAAAAGCATTGGATCTAAAAATGGACAAATCAGTTGTGATTTTATATAAAGGCAAAACTTGAGAAAATGTATATCATCATCATAGAAAGAAATATTTTCAGGAGAACAAAAAAATGGGTAAAGTTGTGCACTCACAAAGTTTGACCCATTAAGGACAGCCTCAAGCATCCCAGCAGTGAATGCAGCACAGTTCAGGCTTCCTGAAGAAACATAATGCAAGTATATGTAATTTCAGTGTTTCAAAGTTCTCTACAACAGCACTGAACATACATGAGAAGTCTGGCTTGCATCAGTCTTCCTATACAATCAAGAATGTATTTGGCCTTTAAGTAGATATAGTGAAATGAGAGAGACATTGAAATAAACCCTCCACAAAAGATTATTTCCGATATGCACTGATGTTTTAGGTAACATGAAAAACATTAGTATTACTATACTATTGTAGTTGTAGGCCTATATGTTTTCAGTGTACATATTCATGATTGTTGTTGTTCTGTCATCCTGCAAGCTTAATGTATATAGTCTTTGGAGCCGATGTTCTATTAAGGCATTACATAAAAATGGCGTAGTCTCAAAAAACAAAAACAATAAAAGGAGTAAATGAGTCCAACACATGTCACCTTTGTCCTTTGGAACAGATATAAACTTGTTCACAAGGGGCTCCTTTTCAATGATGTAATCTGAACATAGATGTTAAGAATAACATTTTTCTATAGTAAATGTGGCGCTTGGATGACGAAAGGAGAGAACACAATTGTTGAATAAATGAGGGTCTTCATGTGGCAATAATTCAAGTCTCTAAAATACAAAAACATGGTGTTGTCACCATTGGAGACAATGTTAATGTTAAAGAAATGGCAAAGTGGAACAAGGATACAAGTTCTGTCATCATCATTAGCTTGTTCCAGTTTGTCAGCCTCCTTTCCAAACACAATCTGAAAAAAACACACCAATTGAATGAACAAATGAGCATACTGGCAAGGCATAGGTGTTAACAATGCTTTTTTTTTTTTAAAGAAAGGGGTATTAAAAAGCAAAACAACAAACCCATTCTACACAAGGAAAAAAAAAATGAAAAAGAAATGCATTCAAAGTATTTAAGTAAAATTGTTATCTTAAAAATAGAAGGTGAGCAATAATTATGCTGAGGAACTGTAAGGGTAATATGTTTTTCATAGTTGCATGTTACATGTCATATTTTCATTGCTCTTCCTGAGAGCCAGCAACATTTGATTGAAACCTACTAAACAAATCTGCAAAATGTTTTATTAAAAAAAAAAAACATGTCTATAGAATCAAATCTATGTTTACCTTCCAGAATGTAGACTTGATGAAGATGAGCATGTTTATCAACTTTATCTCTCTCTTATATCCCTTCTCTCGGAGGAATAGAACATCCAACATATGAGAGCCAACATGTTGGCCCAAATCAGAAAGTCTAAGGAGAAGAAAGAAGAATTTGTACAACTCATTACTGGTTCACCAAAATGGAACTTACATAGATATCTTGAGCATGTATGTATGCATACTACTGTATGATTAAATGTTCATTTTTAAAGAGGAAATGTAATATTTGAACATGAAAAAGATTGACCAAAGATATACTGCCTGTATTCTATTGTACTGTCTGATTCTGGTCTTTTCTACTTAATTCTAAATTGTTACTTTTTGGTGATTTTGTGAAACCTAGTTGGGTAGCAAACAATGACAGCTGGACTTGCAACTCACTTGGTTTGCAGCTCTGGAACAGTGTGGACTCGGTTTTGACAGTACTGAACAATTTCAGAAAATAGAAGAGCAAATGTTGCTATGTTGACCTGAAAATACATCATACAAGCATGGTTTCATTTCAATCTCAAAAGCCTTGAATAACTGACCATCTAAGTCATCAAAGTGTTGAATTTTGATATGATTAGGCCTACTATGAAAGTTAAACAATAGATTGCATTTTGCACATTTCAATAAAAATGCACTAGCTCTTAAAGTTAAAGTTGTTTTAAAAAAGCATTAACAAAATAATAAATATAGATAGAACAGGGGTTTAAACTTAAGGCTAAGGGCTAAATGTAGTGGAATGGGGTACAAAACTGATGATACTAGCGGAAATTTGTATACTTCTAGTCATTAAATAAACAGTAACGGTAAAGATTAGCATCATGACTTAGGATGGGCGAAATCTGAAGCTTACATATGATGTCGGATTGGCCATTAGACATTCATGCTGAATTCATTTTGGATTTTTATAAAGTGAATTCTCTTGGATTTGGTGTTTTTTATGGATACTTTTAAACAAGGTAAGAAGAGGAAATGATACTCCAAGTGTGTTCAGAACAGTGTGAAAACAATCTACACTTCAAAACTGAGTTGAAGACGACTCCTTTTAGACCAGCCTAACGCCTGCCGTGAGTTTAATAAAGTAATTGAATTATGGTATTGTTTTCGCCCGCCCTTGTTGCCCATCAAAGTAAACAATAGTGAATGACGCCCATCCGTCACTAAACTTTACTGTGACCAAATAAACAACCTAAAAAATACCAATCATTTGTTGAATGTCAAATTCTGAATGATTCTTTCTGATAAAATGTTAACTCTACCTCTGGTTTTCCTTTGCCTAGTGACTTTTCAAGGGTCGATGACTTTTGTTTCCCAAGAGACGACATGGCGATATGAATATGATTGCAAAGTGTTTGTTGTGTGGAGATCCCTTTCCTTCGCCTTCAATTTCAGTCTCTTCAAGTTTAGTTTCTAGGTCTATGAAAGTGAATAAAACAGGGATTAAAAACACAATAACAACAGTAATAACAGAGGTCTAAACGGTGTATAGTTAGCGATGAAAATTATTATAAAATTATATACGTTATAATATAAATAATAAAATCTTGTTATTCTGGGAAGATTCTTGATCAAGATAATATTATAATAATAATAAAAAATAAATAATGCACAACTGACACTGGTTCACATCAGTTTCAGTTTCACTGGTTTACTTTTAGAAGATAGATAGTCTAGACTAGAAGAGGATTAGACAAATTAGAGGCCTAAAATCTAGACGTTATATGATTATGTTATGACATGATTGATGTGATGACACATATAGATCTAGATCTATTGGTTGGATCTAGACATCTAGATCTAGAATCTAGATTTTCTAGATGTATAGTATATGAATGAATGATGAGAATGTGAATGAGAATGAGTGAGTTTGTTGGTGATATTGTAGATCAAGAGGATCTAGACGTCTAGATACAACTTGTTGGTGTGGTTAAGTCGCCTCATTCACCAACTAAGACTCTATATCTATTTCTGTTAGAATCTGTTAGGCCTACGATTCTTTTACATAAATAAGATCACACTGGTAGATCTAGACTTTAGTAAACAAACACATAAGTAATCAAGTTGAACAGCGAAGCCGAAGCGGAAATACGCCCCAACACAGCTTACTCACTTTCAAAATTCAACTGTAAATGCAAAAAAACAATACAAACACTATTGTAAAGTTATCATTATAGTAAACATTTGCAGAAATTTTTTTTTCAAGACCCATTAAAAATGAATCTTAACAATATGACAAACTACATCTACATAGGCACATAGTGGAACCTGTAGTTTGTTCCATCTATTTCATCCGTTGCGGGGAAGTTGATAGATCTACGCGTTTGATGTTTTTGAGAGATCCTCACAAAACTCAAAACAAAATGGCAGCGTCCACAAGCAAACGAATGGTTTATGTTGGTAAGTGATGATTCTCTCACTCACTATGATTTTGTCAATTGAATCTAGATAATATCTACCATACTCTTCCAGGTAAAACTGTAGTTTAGCGTCGCGGCCGAGCGTCGTCTACTGTTGTTTACTAGTCCGCTATCGCAAAACAGGATACGTCATTGTTTTTCGGCTAAAAATGTTTGGTTGCGCTAGATTGATGACGGATAATATTTAATGTAATGGCCACCCCTGCCCTGCCTAAAGAGCTTCTGACTCTATCGGCCTTCTGAACTATAAGCTGACAATGTATAGAGCTAGATCAAAAGGTCACTTCTTAAAGAAGACACTTTTATCTATTAGCAAGAGAAATTGTGTTACTTTACTCCAAGCAGTTTCAGAGAAAAACGCCATAGAAAATGTGAGGTGGCCTCTATTTATACTCATACTGTGACGACAGTTGCCCTGTGCCACAGAGCGTATCATCACTCTATTTACTATTACTTTAGATACATTGGTGCTTCTGATTTTGTCAGCAGATAGAATAGGTTTCGTTGAGTCAATATAACCATTAAACCAACATTTTGAATAATATTTTATTAATGAATGGCTGCCTTTGCACGGCACGGCAGAGTAGTTAGCACAGTGCAATTTAAAAAGTCCTCTATTACTCTATTTACTATTATGAGTTATGAGGCTGCAGTCATAAATGGAAGAAGAAGAAGAGGTGTGTTGAAGTGTTAGAGTTAAGAGTTTTTACTCTAGGGGTCGAAAGGCTGAGCCGCACATTTTAATCATGCGCGTTGGAGTACTACTCAAGTCTGGAAGAAAAAGAAGGAGGTACGAGAAAATGAGTGATTGTTAGGATTAGAGGGCTGCCTGAGCCTAGCGGCCGTAATGACAACCCCACTCTAAATGAAAGTCTTAACTTCATCTCTTCATAATGATAATGTTACAGAAAGTTTTTCTATCCAGTATTAAAGTGCCTTCAATCATATTATTTGTTTGTTTGTATCTTGTCGATACTTTAACAAATAGTAATTAAATTAAACAAATAATTATATTCCTGAGCAAAGTTGTTTGCTTTTAAAAGCTTTAATTTTTAAAGCTTTCACCAAAATTGTGCACCCATTGTTTTAATGTTATATATATATGTGTATATATCTCTCTCTCTATATATATAGATATATAAATATGTATATATATGTATATATATATATATATTGTTCACATTTCACAGGTGGCTGTGCTGAGGAGGTGGATGACAAAATGCTCCACTCTGCCTTCATCCCTTTTGGTGAAATCATTGACATACAAATGCCACTAGACTATGAGACAGGTAGGGATAGTTTGATGTCAATGAATCATTTGTCGAATAGAGTGCAATAACAACAATGACTGACAGGGTATAATTAATGATGGAAAGTCGTTCCACCGTCTCTTTTTTTATCTTCTAATTTCAACAAGTCGTATATTGTTTCCACTTACAACACTTAACTCTCAATGAATCTATGGTTTATAAATCTATTACAAGGCTAAAGAAAGGATGAGAGCAATTGTTGAAAACTTTGTGTATTGTTTCGAAGGTTGTTACAATTTCTGTATGGGGTTACTATTCATGCATAGTGACAGGTACTCATCATTGAAGAATTTAGGAGACATAAATATGACATATTAAAAATACACCAATCTCAATTTCATTTGTACCCAGATGCTGTAAAAATATTTTTTCATTTACTACATTTTCTTTTTCTCTCTATCATTTTCCACAGAGAAGCACAGAGGTTTTGGATTCATCGAATTTGAAATTGCAGAGGTATGTGGCCTTATTGTGAAAAAAAAAGAGAGAGAGAGGGGAATTTGCACCAATACTTATGAGAATTAGTATTAGCAACGCAATCTCTATCATTATGACATTTTTATGATAGCCTCTTTCCGAGCCGTTTTGCTGTACCTCTAAAACTTAAAGTAACTAATAGTAATTGCAAGAATTATGAATAAAAGTGAAAGCAACATCTCCCCATCTTTATATGTGCACTAGACACACATGTAAACTAAAATAAGGAGAAGAACATAGTGCTGGTTGTTATGTACATGTATGTATGATGGCAACAGTTAAAACTATTTCTATTCTCTACAGGATGCGGCCCATGCTATTGACAACATGGTGAGGTTTTATAAGAATCGTTTCCAAGCTTTGTCTATTTCCTAGAATTTTGTTTTTATAATATTGTTTGGTGTTGATTAGAAGTTATTTGTATGAAGGCTGTCCCTCTTGTATTTGGCTAGACCATTTTAGTATTATGTCCTATGCAGTAACCATATTCCTTTTTCAATCTTTACACAAAGAATTTTGTTTTTCAAAAGCATTTTCCAATAATTCATGTGCTTGGCGGAGGACAAAAGCTTAATCAATGGTTGTTGGACTGGAAAAAGAAGAAGAATTTGGCATTGATTCATACCTGTTTTGTCTATTCCTTTTTTCTTGTTATTTAACTAGAAAACAAATGCTTTCCCAAGTAATTTTATTTGTTTGACTTAGTGTCAGTAGTTGCTGTTATAAGCCCTTTGAGCTTGCTGTGGAGAGGGGCACTGTGGTACAGCACTACACAAACACCACCATCTATTTATCATCTATTCATTATCTTTCAATTATTTTACTCTCTTTTAAGAATGACTCTGAGCTCTTTGGAAAGACCATCCGAGTGAATCTTGCCAAGCCAATGAAGATGAAAGAAGGAGCAACTAGAGCCGGTAAGTTAGTTCAACAATTTGTACAGGTATGAGTACTTTTAAGTCTAAATAATAGTCGATTCTGTAGATGTCTAGCGATTGCGTTGGGTGTTTTGTTTTGTCCTCTCTGATATGAAAAAAACACATCTCTCTCTCTCTCTCGTATCTCACTGTCAAACCTATTCACATTCTATTTTCTCTCTCTTTCTCTCTGTCTCCCTACCTCACTGTGTCTCACTTTCTCTCATTCTCTGTCTTGTCTCTCTCTGTCAGACCTACAGGCACTCTCTCTCTCTCTCTTTTCTTAACAAAATTCGATTTTAAATATTTATTACCAATCTTATTGATTGGATCAAATTAATATAGGTGTCCCATTGTTGTTGATTTCTTCCCCTGTTACCCCCTCCAGTCTGGGCTGAGGACACCTGGCTACAAGAACACGCTGGGGCGACACTGAGCAAAGAATCTGCCGAAGAGGGGGATGGGGGTGGGGACGCAGCAGAAGACAAGGGAGAGAAGCGGTCTGCAGAGGAGGTACAGGTAAGGAGAGGTTTAGACATTTTTGTTTCGCAGTGCTTATTCATGATACAGTATAGTAGGAATATGTAGTAGGCCCGTGTCCGTCATACATACAGAGATGAGATCAGTTTAGTAAGTGCTAAGGGATTGGGGATTTTCCTCTTGAGAGTTTTGTTTGACAGGTCCTCCTATGTTGACACTTAGGATGCCCCAAATAGGGGT
>JAUELK010222117.1:0-10050 GCA_031471215.1 Gastropteron pacificum | reverse complement strand
AGGAGGAGGAGGAGGAGGAGGAGGAGGAGGAGGAGGAAGAAGAAGAAGAAGAAGAATGTATTTTAAATTTATTAAAGCATTTATTGTGATAATCTGGCAATAACTTAGTAGCACAATCTGTGTCCAGATCACCACCGCTTTGTTTCATCATTCTTCAATGAGTATGATTTGTCTTTCATTTTGTTCATTAGCATACTGATGTATTAGATTGTAGACAAAAATTGTAGTACGTTTTTAGTTATTTACTAGTCAATTTATGGATCACACATTTGTGTCTCTGTTACACATTTTTCTGTAGTCCTGATGCTTGAACTTGTATGTGTATGTAAGAATAATTACAAAGTGGACCACAGCATATGGGGAAAATCGCTCTTGTAAACTGTAAATGATAATGAAAAGGCAGAGCAAACAAGAGAATATGATGTTTCCTCCAATATTGAATTTTGAAATAGCCAAATTATTCAATTACTCAGACAAGACAAATTGAGGAAGGGTTCCATCCAAAGTCCAAAGGTTAGACTGTCATGATTCATTTGGCTTTGTCGCCGGCCAGTTTACAGTAATTTCCGGACTATAAAGCCCACCAGTATATACAGTTTGACTTACTTGACTTATGTCTCTAGATTCCTCGTAGAACAAAGGGCTGCATACATACAGATTATGTACATCAAATGTATTTGATAATTATTATGAAATGACTCCCTGTTAAATGTGTAGACACAAACGAAAATGTGCAGTACACCTTTCAATGTTTCTTTTATTCTACAACTCGACAAATGACTTGCTCATTTGTGTTTAGGCCTAGTCTTTGACTATGAGAATGTATAAATTCATCTACCGGTACAAGTGAGAGTGTGATATTTCATGAAAAAACCTGGTTAATCCGCATCAGTATATAAGGCGCAGGGCCTGTGCTGATGGAAAAAAAGTAGCGGCTTGTAGTCCGTGAATTATGGTAATGCCAAATTAGTTCCCTTGCTCTTCTTGTTACAGGTGTTCTGTTTGGCTATAAAGGCATCTTGTTGATCTTTGGCATTTTCCTGGCGTACGAGACTCGCAGCGTCAAGCTTAAGCAGGTCAATGACTCTCGCTTTGTGGGAATGAGCATCTACAATGTTGTGGTAAGGGAATTTTGTGAATTGGAAATTGATATGTATTATGTGTACTGTTTACCCCCTTTTACACATTTTTACTGCCCACATACTTTGGTCAACTTTGTGAATTCTTTCACACAAGTTCAAGCACCAGGGCTACAGAAAATGATATGATGTACACCTGTTTCAGCCCTAAATCATGGCTGCTGTTGTATCGATATTGGCAGCTTCAACTCAAGGACTGCATTAATTGTGCATCCTTTGAATGCTTAGATTGCCAAAGCACAAAGCACACGGTTGCGTTAATCCTCAAATCTGAGGCTGCGACTCTACGGAAGAAGAAGAAGAAGAAGAAACAGTGAAAGATCTTGTGATAGTGTCCATATTATTATGAACGTATGCCTCCTGTGAGATACGGATTGTCTTGGAATAAATTATGGTAATGAAAATGTATTTTGTTTACAGATGCTACAAATGATTATTGTTATATTGTCACTAATCATTACTATTATTACTATAGTTGTTATTATTATTATCCTTATTATTTTTATTTAACATGTATCCTCTCTCTCCCCCTCTCTCTCTCTTTCTCTCTCTCTCTCTCTCTCTCTCTCTCACTCTCTCTCTCTCTCTGTCTCTCTCTCTCTCTCTCTCTCTCTCTCTCTCACTGTATCAGACAGTCCTCTTGAGGATGCTGCCTCTTAAACTTTTCTGAGATACAATGCATTTGATTTTTTTTTACATGTTTTCAGGTACTGTGTGTCATAACAGCCCCAATATCTCTGATCATCGGCAATCAAGAGGACGCAACATTTGCATTTGTCTCGTTGGCAATTCTCTTGTGTTGCTTCCTCTCAATGGGCCTCATATTTGTCCCCAAGGTATGTTTGCTTGTTGGTTGGTTGGGGTTGGTTGGCTGGTTTGTTTGTTTGTTTGTTGGTTGGCTGGCTGGATGGTTGGTTGGTTGGTTGATGGTTGTTGGTTGGTTCTTTCATTCTTCCTTTCTAAATAACTTAAAGATCAAGCTAGTTTAATATCTGGCACAGAGAAAATAAGTGATAAGAATCATATTATATATGTGTGATTGTTTTTTTTTTAGAGTCCTGTAGAAGAGAGATGAAGGTACCAAGAGCAATGTGCCATTCTTGAAAAGTTCACTGTTCATATTCTTTTTACAAATAACTTATTATCACTATCATAACTACATGATATTGTGCAATACTACTCTTAAACACATTTTTAGTTGCTTTCAGAAAAAGAAAAAAAAATACATTCTGAGGCTGAAGGGACAAAAGCTCCAAGGCTGATAAAGAATTTATAACGACAAAGATTATTGAGACTTCCCAATTCGGAAAGCATAAATGAAAAATTCACAGCTTCCATTATTGATTTGTTTGTTTGGGTGGTTGAGAAAGCATAGTGCAGGTGCTTAATAACATGTAGCTGTCATCCGTTGCCAGGCAACCAAAGGTAGGAATATAGATTAACAAGAAGTCAAAATGAAGTAATAATAATAATAGTAATAATAGCTAACACCTTGAACGCGGCCCCCTCAGCCACTCTACAGCAAGTTTAAAGCCATTATTACCCTGACAGACCTGATTCATTCCATAGCCCTCTCAATACTGGAAGTTCTACCTGGTCACAAGATTATTTTTGTATCTGTAGGTCTATTTAAAAAAACCTCACTGCCTGGTCGGCACCCACAACAACATATTGACAAGATCTATTATTATTGTCTATAGTCAAGTACCCCTTTTACACCATGATAGAAACACAGTATTTTCTTTCCAAGAGTACACATGGCCGTGGGTAAGAATATACTCTCAAATTGAGTTGACACGCCGGGGATTCAAACCCAGGGCCTTTGATCATGGAAGAAACAACAAATTGGATAGGCTTGTTGTCTGACCACACCTTGTCACCTCAGTGACTAAGACTAAGGCTGGTAGGTGATGACTAATGATGATAAAGACAGCTGATTTATATAGCACTTTACCTTGTTCAAGCTCAAAGCGATTTACAACACACTATTACCCCGACAGACCTGTTTCATTCTAAGGCCTTCTCAATCTCCTTGAAGGCATACTGGTAGTGCTGGCTGGTCGGCGCCCATACCAACATTCTGACAATTCACTATCTATAGTCAGGTACCCTTTTTACACCTGGATATGGTGAGAAATGTGTGACAAAGTCCTTTTTCCAATAGTATTTCTGGGGGGCTGAAAAAACACTCTAAGGGAACACCATCTTTGAGCTTGCACAGGGTGAGTTCAAACCTGCGACCCCATGGTTGACACCTTGGTGTTAGCTGAATGCTGTACCACTCTGCTAACATGCCCCCCATCATTGTGTTGTTTCATGTATTTTTGTACTTCATGTGTGTTTGTCACTCTCCCATGTACACCGACATGAGTTTCCCCATTTGTGTGGATTAATAAAAGTTTATCTTATCTTATCTTATCTTATCTTATCTTATCTTATCTTATCTTATCTTATTATTCTTTCTCTCAATGACCAATCAGGTGAAGGAAATCCTGCAGCATCCTCAAAGAGATGGTCAGGAGGTGAAGAGCTTGACCGATTCTCTTGTGAGCAGAGAAGAGGAGGAAAGGTACCACAAGATGCTTGGAGAGAATGAGCAACTCAAGAAACAGATTGCTGAGGTTTGCTGGCAGCCTTTGTATACCAATAATAATAATAATAATAATACGGTACCCGCTGCTTATAAGAATGGTCCCCATCGAGAGCGAAAGCGTTCTTATATCCGAAGTTCAGTTTTTGAGCCAAAATCAATAATAATCCATAATAATGTAATAATCCATAATGTAAAAATCCATAATGTAATAATCCATAATGTACCTTTTGGCAGATTGAGTTGTATGCTTTTCAAACATGACTTCATAGATTAGACCTATAACTCAATATCTCAAAAAGAAAATATGTTATGAATGTTTTAATTGGTTATTAAAGCAACAACACAAAATATTTTCAGTGAAAATATCAGCCATTTTGCATCACTGCAGGTTCTGTTCATGGCCTTATGAAGACAGAAACCACATTCTCTTTGTTTGCCATGGACTACAAAACCTACGAAATACACTCATACCACCTGACCTACCTACTGCCCAGAATAGCCTATATGGGCCACTTGAATAGTAACAGCGAACAGCATCTTTTCTAAGACTAGCACTGGCTGACAAGAATGAAGAACTCTTCAAAAAAACACCCAGCGTGAAATGTTCAAAAACTTTCTCTTTGCATCATCTCATTCCTTTGTAATATGGTCTCGTTCCAGATGGAAGATCGCATACGAGACATGAATCAGAATCTTCAGGAGCGAACTCGGCGCAGGCTTTCATCCCACACCTCAAGCACCGCAAATTCCCAAACGCCTCGCAAAACACCGACCACAAATACTTCCAAACAAAGCAATGCTAGCAGCAAAGTCGTCTTTGTTGACCCTCTGCTTTCCGATCGTCATAATCCAGGCAATGGATCACGACACATCAGCTTTGCGGATTGCCCTGTGATGGGAGAAAAGGACGACACGATGAAACACAGCCTGAAGCCCACCAGCCCCATCGTCATGGACCCTGACTCTGGCCTGGCGTCAGAATCTTTCGGTGGGAGGAACAATGGAGGAGGAAAGAGAAATTCACCCGATCACGCTTGTGGTATTGAGACTGTAGGTTGACGAGGATGACACGAGCTCGCCTTGAAAGAACAATTCAAAGATCGAGAGGATAGTAAACTATAATGACTTTGGTTCGTCGAAAGAATAATTAGCTTGTTGATTGTGGTCACTTTATGGAAGAAGAACAAGAAGAAGAAAAACAAGCTAGTTGATGACTCACTTGCTGATTGAAAAGAAAAGCCAACCCTAGCAACATTATGTAAATATTCAATATAAATCTAGATTAAACAATGGACTCATTAACAAGAAATCATGTGACCCCAACAATTCCATAGCCACATTACTGCCCATATGTAAACAAAAAAAGGTAACAATTCCCTTGTTCTTGTTCATTTTTATAAAAGAAAAGGGTTGTTCTATTTCAGTCGTGTTATACTTGCTTGCTTCACTAGATCTACATTATGGCCGAGGTATAGATCAATCAACAAATACACTAGATCTGAATTTACATCTAGCTAGATTCTTTATTTTGTGGATCTAGAGGTTGCCGACATTTGTTCAACTAAGCGGAACTAAGTACAGTTCTCCTAAGTGGTCACCCACACTAATGGCCACAACTGCTTGACAATCTGACTCTAGACTTTAGAGTTATCACATTTGAAAATCTAAATTTGGGTATCTACCATCTGGTCATTATGATTATGAATGTAACCATTTAGCTCATACTTTGGGCATTAATCATTTGGACATGGTTTGGAGCACATATGGGATTGTTTCAGTACATCAACTTGAGTGAACAAGTCAGTTTGTATTTAACTTCCATTTGATTCTCTATACAACTGTAGCTTGAAGAATGCCCCCTGCATTGCTTTCAAGAGCCCCTGTTGCCATAATTACGTCATTGTCACTGAAATGAAACATGAATGTGGAACACCCTGTCCATTTCATTTATATGCCCTTCTTGCACGTTAAATATTCCTTGGTAGTTTGAAATCGATGAAGAGTAGGACAGTTATGGCCTCTGTCTGGGCAAAATTCAAAATTAAACCTGATCATAACCCCTTTTTGATGTACAACATTTTTTTTATTGTGACTGTTAAAGCACTTGTTGTTATTATTGTTGTTGTTAAAAAAATCAACACCAAACACTGTGTGCACTGTGTGATCTGGTGATCTACTGGTCAGTACACCTGCCTCCTGAGTCAAAGGTCCTGGGTTTGAATCTGGGGCGTGTCGACTTGATTTGAATATGAGAGTACGATTTCGTATCCACCACCAGGTGTAGTGCCCTGCTCTCGGAGAAAGTATCTTGTCACCCTTTTGTCACTGTACTCAGGTGTTATAGAGGTACTCAACTATAGACATGTTAGTATTATATGGTATGGGCGTCGACCAGGCAGTACTACCAGTATGCCTCCCAGGAGGTCGAGATAGCTTTATACTCAATGTGATTTCTTTATGAGGATTGGTGCAATCAAATTAAATTCTAACGATATTTTTGTTTTACTTTCTTTCTTTCTGAATACTCACTGAGTCAAGATTTACACTGAAGAAGCTAATGTGTGATATTTGACAGTTGCTTTTGGCTGTATTTAATTGTTTGAAGCATTTATGTGTTCTTTTTGTTTTGTACTTTAATTTTTACACGACATGAAATTGTTGTTTAATGTTCATGGAAAATGTAAATATTTTGTTGCAGACAATCGTTGTTTGACTCCCCAACTGACATGACCCGTGTTTATCATATGACCACAGCCCACGTGACTGTCCATGTGTAAACACAACAGAGCAACCAATTTCCTTCTTCTTGTTCATTGTTATACAGACAGAAGGTGTTTCAGTTTAATTTGTGTTATACTTTTTTTTCTTGAATATATTATGACCAAGGCATAGATTAATCAACAAATAGATCAGATCTGAATCTAGATCTAGATTCTTTATGTGCTATATCTAGAGGTTGCTGAACTCTGTAACTCTCTATACACTTTCTTCATCATTTCACACAAGGAGGCTTAGTTGAAAGTAATGTAAGAAGATAAGTTCAATGCAATGCGTTCCTTTCTAAAAACATTTTTATTCTTAACAGTCACATTGTTGTACTGGTCATTCCCTTTGACCTGTACAGTTAGATTAAACTGTCATTACCACAGTAGACTAGAAGAGTTTGCTTGTTTTTTGTTTTTGAATTCTAAAGTATTATACATAGAGAAAGAACAGCAAGATTGTTTACTTCATGTTTCCATAATATTGTTGTTTTTTTGTTTGGTTGGTGTTTTTATTTTGTTTTGTTTTAGGGTTTGTGTATACATGTATGTGAGTTTGTGTAATGTTTGTCGTTGCTGGTTTTTAAAAAAACACATTTTATTTCTTGTTTCAAGTTTTTTTTAAAGATTCTGTTAAATGTGTAGAACATTAAAGCTAGCATTATTTCCAAACTTTGTGTCGATTTCTTCATTGCCATCAATTGTTTCGTTTTCTTTACAAAAGCAGTTTGTTTTTGCTTTGTGTTGTATCATCTATTGTGCTTGCGTTTACACTGATATAATGGAAGGTTGTTGTCACTGCTGTTGTTGCGATCAGGTACCAGTTATAAGTTACTGACTCTTCAAGTGGCCTTATAAACCCATAGGCACAAGCTATGAGGTACTCACTCTTCCAGTGGCCTTGTAATTGTAAATCTATAGGCACAAGTTATAAGTTACTCACTCTTCAAGTTGTCTGATTGACCTACAGACACTTGTTATGAGTTATTCACTCTTCAAGTTGTCTAATAGACTTACAGACACACGTTATGACCTATTCACTCTTCAAGTGTCTAATAGACCTACAGACACACGTTATGAGCTATTCACTCTTCAAGTGTCTAATAGACCCACAGACACACGTTATGAGTTGTTCACTCTTCAAGTTGTCTAATAGACCTACAGACACACGTTATGAGTTATTCACTCTTCAAGTGGTCTAATAGACCTACAGACACACGTTATGAGTTATTCACTCTTCAAGTTGTCTAATAGAGCTACAGACGTTATGAGTTATTCACTCTTCAATTTGTCCAGCTAATAGACCTACATACACACGTTATGAGTTGTTCACTCTTCAAGTTGTCTAAGAGTAAGAGTGATAGAACTACAGAAACACGACATTATGAGTTATTCACCCTTCAAGTTGTCTAATAGACCTACATACACACGTTATGAGTTGTTCACTCTTCAAGTTGTCTAATAGACCTACAGACACACGTTATGAGTAATTCACTCTTCAAGTTGTCTAATAGACCTACAGACACACGTTATGAGTCATTCACTCTTCAATCAAGTGGTCTTATAGACCTTTAGGTACAAGTTATGAGTTATTCACTCTTCAAGTTGTCTAATAGTAATAGACCTACACAAACACGACGTTATGAGTTGTTCACTCTTCAAGTTGTCTAATAGTATTAGACCTACAGACACACATTATGAGTTATTCACTCTTCAATCAAGTGGTCTTATACTTATAGACCTTTAGGTACAATAATTTATGAGTTATTTACTCTTCAAGTGTTTTATTATACTCACAGAGCCATGACAGCCTTTCTCTGCAACCTGGGTTTGGGGTACCTTCAAACTGGACAAGATCAAATACCGTAAATGCGGTGCGCAGTGCAGAATTTGAGTTGATACTGTCTATATTGATACAACATTGAGACATTTATGGTTGCAGTTACAGCCATGATTTAGGACTGAACATGATGCTACAAGGTAACCATGATGTGTGTGTTTTTGTGCATGTTTGTGATTGTGTGTGTGTGTGTCTTTGTGCGTGTGTGTGTGTGTGTGTGTGTGTGTCATACACAGAGCGGATTATAGCAGCCTTTTTAAGTTAAAGAAACAAAGCTATGAAGAAAGCACACTAGAGCATTATTCACAAGGAATGCTTTTATTTGAAAAGATTGATAAGATGGTTACACAATATGCTCCACCGGAATGTATACCATAACAGAATAACAGAATACATATAACAAAAGTCTTTCTCTCTTGTTCTTTATCCTCCCTCTACTCTTTCCCTCTCTCGGTATGATACTGTGTACATGTATGTATTCTGTGTATGTTGGTATGTATGTATTGTGTGTTTGTTGGTATGTGTGTATGTTGGTATGTATTGTGTGTATGTGTGTGAAAATCGTGTGTCTTTTCACCACTTTGGATATCTTTCCTTTCCGTTTCTTTGCTTGTGTATGTGTGTGTGTGTGTGTGTGTGTGTGTGTGTGTGTGTGTGTGTGTGTGTGTGTGTGTGTGTGTGTGTGTGTATGTGTATGTATGTATGTGTGTGTGTGTGTGTGTGTATGTGTGCGTGCGCGTGCTGGTAAGTGTTTGTGCGTGTGTATGTGTCTGTGTATGTGCGCACATGTGTACTGGTAAGTATATGTGCGTGTGTGTGTGTGTATGTGTGTGTGGGTGCGTGTGTGTGTGTGTGTGTGTGCGTGCGCGTGTGCGTGTGCGTGTATTTGTATATGCGCATGTTAGTGCTGGTGTGTGGTATATTTGATAGAGTGTATACGTACGAAGGGTACAAGGGGAAAACCAGGGATGTCACAAATTTGGAAATTTAGATCTCCCATCTTAAGCACCGGGAACTAGAAGAAATGATTACACCGATGTAGAAATAGATAGATTCATCCCCCAAATGAAAGTGGTTTCGTCTTATCGAAGAATTTACAACATACAGAGGTCCAATTTAGCCCTCAAGATGAGTCTTAATGGTGTTCAATCGACAGGTCTCAACCACCGACAACATCAAGTATCAAGTATCAAGCTATAGAAGAGTTTATAATATACAGAGATCGAACCTGGCCTTCATGATGAGTCATTTATGAAGAGTTTATACAATACAGAGATCCAACGTGGCTTCGGTCTTGGTTCAGTTATGTCCTTCGTGATCCTCTGGAAACACAACTCACTATGGAGGCAACACTATTCCTGTGGACGAAAATTGAATAATACAAGTCAATTACCCATTATGAACGGTGTCAATTGAATAATTTATTTCAATGTTTACACCTTATAACATTAAATAAGTTGCATGAAAAAGAATGAACTGGAAAATGAAATATTTATGGAATGTGTCTGCCTTTCTCCCCCCCCCCCCTATCTCTCTCTCTCTCTCTCTCGCTCGCTCTCTCTCTCTCTAACTCGCTCTCCCTCGCTCTCTCTTTTTCTCTGTGTTTATTTTTAAAAATCGCTTTAAAAAGTTGGTATTGGTGTTCCTATTGGTGTTGAGGAGGAGGAGCAGGAGGAGCAGGATGAGCAGGAGGAGCAGGAGGAGGAGGAGGAGGAG
>JAUELK010222116.1:0-19242 GCA_031471215.1 Gastropteron pacificum | reverse complement strand
CTATGGTCGAGCAACGAATAGACAAAGACGGAAGTTCAAAGCAGGGCCCTTTCACGTTCACTATCTCAACTTATCTAGATCTAGAAAATCTAGATTATGTGCTCATTCATTGTATCTTTTGCAAGCGAAGCTGCAACGGGTCTTCTAGTGTACTATATAAATGAACGGCAGGCCTAAAATGTATTATCTGTAGTCATTTATCATTTACTTATCTCAAGATCTGTAAGGGGCATTTTAGACTTGGATCGTGTGGGCCGTTTTCATAGCTGTTCACCCCTGTCTTTTCGGAGACGGTCGTTTAAAACCTAGGTCCTACCTCTTAATGATCTATTTGTGTCGCTAGGGGTGTAAAACTAAAACTAAATTTAAACAACTAAAGACCTGTAAAACGATGGCAGTCTAAAACTGCGCTCTGGCCTGAATAACTTTTCGAATAAATACAATTTTAGTTGTGGCCCCTCTCAAACTCAAGATCACCTAAGAAGACCAAGGAGCGAGCCCCTGAGAGAATACCATCGCCACCGGCGAGATCTTCGTCCATGCGCACTTTCCCGTGTACCACACTTACTTGCGAACTTTCTCAGCTTCCCATCACTCACCCATTAAAGTTCATTGATATTCTTCATGAGGCTAAGCCTTGGTCAGAGAGCTTACTTGGTCACGGTACACTGCACCCGGCGGCCAGACCAGCACGGATTTCACTCACGGTACTCACACTCACACGATGAGACCCCTCCCTTGGTGTGGTGGGTTTTGGAGGAGTTACAACTTCTATGCCCCGCCTACTTTGTCTGCGATAGCGACGGATGGGGGCAGTACGGGGCAGTATGATTCTTCTGAGATGGTTGTCCGAGTGATTGACAGCTGCTACTCACCGCGGTCATCACTAGTAGTAGAGATTCTACTGCTACTGCTCACCCATTTTTAGAGCGGGCGGTACTTGCGAACGTCCTGTTTTGTTTTACTTTGGTGGGCGGGACTTAAGTCCTTTAGTTCGGAGTTGGGAGTTGGGAGGGCAGGATGTCTGAAAAGATTCTCGTCGATAGGGGCGGGCCTTCTGGAAGTTCCTCAAAAGGTGTAAGATTGGTATTTGAACAGCCCCTTACTTATTATTACGATACGATGCCATGTGTGTATTCATTTTGATGTTCGTACGCAGTTTTCGACGTCGATATTGAACCTAACTTTGTCGTTGTTGTCTTCCCAGCTGCTGGAAGCCACAGTCCGTCTCCAGTCCAGGCCTGGTGACCTCAGATGTTTACCTGTGGACGCATCTCTTGCACCGTGCACACTTGACAGGAATCTGCTCAACTCCTTTCTCATCACATTAGGTGAGGGCCAAGTGGTGGCCAAACAATTTCCGTTTCCCCCTCATATTATATTATGGCTTAATTGTGTCGTGAGGGATGAAAGTACATGTACACTGACTTATTAAAATTCAAACATTACGTGAGGGGAATGAGTCATGATGATATATATACGATATATATGATATATACTCAATTGTGTAGCCTATTTCTTGTTCGCCCAGTAAGTCTTTGTACAGGAGCAAGTCAGTATAGAACGTGACTCGAGACAGCACTTGCATTGCCTATTCTTCATATACATACCTCTTTTTCGATGCCAAGGCGTTATTATAATTATATCAATTGCAGTTGTGTAGTCCCATCCCCACATAATGTGTCCATCTCGAACGTCGTGGTCCATCTCAGTGTCGGCTGTCCCGGAAATTGCAAGCACTGTTCCACAGAACATGTAGGCCTACGAGTAATCAGTAATCCGTAGCCTACATACTACATGTAGTTTCATTCGCTTAGTATCTGGTGCATGGCAATGTAGGCTAATCTGTTTGACATTTTGAAACTCTGTTCTCTCTTAATGTTTAATTCGAGTTGGTCCACGTAGTGTAATTGATTGAATGCCTCGAAGACTTATTTGGGACTCGATGGGAAATGGCATCAGTTTTTGTACATGTACTTATCCTTAAACTGAAACTGAAATGTGTACAATCTGTTCAATTTGCCTCCGTGGATAAACTTGGCTGATCTTGACAAAGGCTTTGGGTAAGGTGAGGTACGTCTCGGCCTACCGGTACATTGTATATGTATTTTGTTTAAACAACGTGTTTTCGGTGGACAGCTATAGTAAATGAGCACTGACATTAAGTGTGTTCTATCATTCATAGCTATCATTTTAGTAGCCTACATATTTATTGGGAGTTTTTTTCTTCTCCTTTTTATGTTGTTCTTTTCCCATGTTGTTGATACAAGTACGTGTGTGGTGATTTATTTTGCATGCGACAAACGTAGAGTCTAATTTCCTATAGCATGTTTATGACATAGAATGAGTAAAGTAAACTGCTTCCAATTGCAATTCCAATTATGGGCCGCACAGTGGCCGAATGGTTAACACGTTGGGTTAATGAGTTTGGTATCCAAGCGGGCTACACGGGTTCGAATCCCGGTGGGGATATTCTGAACATGGGTCGCTGGGCAGTTTTCACAACTGTCCACCCCCGTCCTATCGGAGACGGACGTTAAAACATAGGTCCCACGTCGTATATGATCTAATTCAATGTGCCGCTAGGACTCAACTCAAGCTCAAACAAACGAAACCATTATAGGGCTGAGAGTGGCCGTCACAGTAAAACAATTAATGCGAACATCATGTATACATGTATTTTGATCTTTAAAAAATGTTGCTAGGGGTGTAGGCCTACTACTAAAACTAACACAAAACCACAAATTATGTGCCCCAGGTTTTGAAATAGAGGAGCCAGACGGACGTCATCCTCTGTCCATGGTCAGCTTCATCCCAGGCCCCAGTCTGTGGTCACCTGTAGTGGACGGCGTGAGGGTCCTGCTGGGGGCTCTGGCAGGTCAGTGGCTACAACAATTTGTTTGTTTGTTTGTTTTGTTTGTATAGTTTGAGTTGTACACCCCTGTTATTAAATCATGTAAGAGAATGGAACCTTGAGGAGAACTGGAACGGCTGGCCCAGGAAAGAGACAGAAATGGAGGGACTTTGTCCACAGAACTGAAATTGTATACTAGTTCTGAGACTTTGTCTGCGGCCCGTACCCCAGTAGGGGTGATGGGCTTAAGTAAGTAAGTAGGTAAGAGATTGAGCCTAAGTTTTAACGTCCGTCTCCGATAGAAAAGGGGTGGAGAGCCATTAAAAGTGACCACACGACCCATGTTCAGAATGCCCTCATCGGAGTAGCAACCGGGCAACCCGCCTATGATTATCAATTATCATGGGTTCGTAACTAGAATTAGTTACTGTAAGTGTAAGTGTAAGCCGTGTTAACTGTTATTGTTTAGTCAGTTAGTGTCAGCTCAATTAACAAAATCCAGGTTATACAATTCTTTATTGGCACTGTATATTCCGACCACATACTACAGGCCCTGTATTAAATATTACATGTAAATTCATTGTCAGTATCATGTACCGATGGTGGTATGTAATCCTTTCTTCTACCATGGCCATGTCATTGTCATTCATGTCAATACAGATCTACACTGGAACCTTTTCTGGATGATGTCTAGACTGTCCGTGGAACAAGCTTTGGACTTTTATGACATGGTGAGTGGAAAAGGATGCTAGATTTATTTAATAGTAATAGATAGCATTTATATAGTATAGCGCTTTTCCCCCGCTCTACAGCAAGCTCAAAGCGCGTAACAGCCACTATTCTATTACCCCGGCAGACCTCATTCATTCCAGAGCCTTCTCAACCTCATGGGAGGCATACTGGTACTGGTAGTGCTGCCTTGGTCCGCGCCCGGCGCTCATACCAACATACTAACAAGATCCTTCACTGTCTATAGTCGGGTACCCATTTTACACCTGGGTGAGGTGAGAAAGTCGTGGCATTGACAAGGTACCTTTTCTAAGAGTACACCTGGTGGTGGATAAGAACAAAACTCTCAAATCCAAATCGAGTCGGCACGGCCAGGGATCGAACCCCGGACCTTTGACTCGTGAGGCCAACGCTCTGACCACTTCACCACCAGATCACCAGCTTGTGTTTCTTCGAACACTCATGCAACAATGTGTTAGTTAGTACGCACCATGACCAATACAACCTCGTCCTACCTACTTGTTGAGATGGGCGTCAAGAAGCCCTACATAGGCCTAGCCCCCACCTCTTACTAGATGATAGATGACCTAAACTCCACCCCTAACCCATCCCCCTTTCCACCCCCACCCCTCTCCGCCACAATCAGGTGGATTCGTCTCTGACCGATCGTCCAATCAGCTACCACGCAGGGGCCAGTCTGACCGCCCAGTTCCCAGACGAGATGCGACAACTCGGCCTTCATCAACAGCAGCAAAGGAAGAATGGGAATGGAAGAGTACACCAAAACAAGACCAAAACAAGAAGATGTCTACGCCTTGCACTTTTAGGACTTTTCAAAGAGGAAAGCAATGCAGACGGTGGGGTAGTTGTTTGACTTAACAAATTAACATTAACATGCTCACATTTGTTTAAGTTTAAGGTAGAGGCTAGGGAGACCAGGATCCTGGTCTCTCTAGCCAATTGTCAATGCAATGTTAGTATCCGGCAGGTTTGGCTTCATTTCATCAGCAACAAAAGACCCGGAGTGGGAGTGGAAGTGGAACAATATGCCTACACCAAAACAAGACAGAAAAAAGAAGATCTAGATCTATATCTTGTCCTATTGGGACATTTCAAAGAAGAAAACAATGCAGACGGCGGGGTTGTTGTTTGAATCAACATGCTAAATTTGTTAACAAGTTTTACCACCCGGCTGTTTGGGCTTTGGTGCATGTTTAGCTTAATAAACTGCTTCGTTCCCTTTATGAAACGCTTTGTCTCAAGTCGCAACTATGGGGGTATCATTTTTGTTTAACAACAATTACCGGTAGCAGCAGAGAAGTGGGCCCACACTAGGCCTATACACGTGCTACAGCAATACTGTTCGAATCCCTGTGCACATGTATGTATTGTAAGTGTAAGGCCATACATGTAAAAGTAGTGCTACATTTGCATTGATGTATTACTTTGACTTTTAATTCAGACGAAAATCTCCCCCCCCTCCCCCCCCCCCCCGCTTTGCACTTCAAAAGCGGGGCATTGAGGACCAGAGTTCACGTACATCATTTTGGTGCTCGTGCAAATTTGTGTTACTACATGTACATTTCTCTTCATGTAAGCACGTCATCGTCATCAGATGATGCATGTCCAAAATACAATTCTACCAGTACCAGTTGGGAACAAGAAGAAGTAACATTTGCGTTTTTATGTAGGGAGTGATTACTCCGACTAAAACTAAAACAGTTCGAATAATAATACAGACTCTGCTCCGTATTATTCGGAGTGATTCAGTCTTAAACAACGCTTGCCTTTTCTGTAAAGTCTTTATTAAAATGCTCGAGTGACACTTTAAAAAAAATATGATATTAATAATAATAATAATAATGTGGTGGTGGTGATGAGAGTATTATATTGTTTTAATGATAGTACATAATGATATTGCTTTTGATAATAATATATTTCAAAGCATGAATTAATAATACAAACAAAGTATTCACGAGTGACGTATTGTTTATAGCATGTATTTTATGGGATGGTAACTCATGTTTTATTTGATACTTCTTCAGCAGCCCTACCGTGTGTACTAAGACTAAGAATAAGAAGGCTCATGTACACTACTGTACTTGCTTACTAATACTACACATACATTACATTACAGTACTTGTATTGTCAACATTATTCCTACAAACAATTACTACATATTATTGTACTAGTGTTTATAATTTCCTTGAAACATTTTTACAAACAGTAATCATATCATATACATTTGTATTATTATTGAGAATGCTATTTTCTTGTTAGTAATTTGTTTTTAGGCTGACTTGATACAGGCCACCAGTGGCCCATACAATGTAAACCACGACGATTTCCTTATCGAGGTCATCGGTGGGCTGGGGTGGGTATTTCAACAACGTAATATCTGACTACCATTTTCACTATCCGATTTCGACTTTATTCTGTTGAGTAATCCATTGGAGATTAGGCTAGGCCTATGTCGATTGTATAGATAATTATTTGAATGTCTAAAGAGTGGCCTCAATGATAAGGAAATCATTATGTTTTTCATAAATGTATATGGACCACTGGTGGCCTGCTCTAAGGAAATCGTGATTTAGATTATAATATTATATTATGGGCCACCAGTGGATTATAACTACATTTGTATAACTTAAATACTACTATAAGCACACTTCCAAAATATGGGCCAGCTGTGGCCTATAAATATAAAATTATAAATAAGCACCTCCTTTTTATGATATGAGGTACATGGTCTGTGTGGTATAGTGGTAGTAGCAATACACAATGTACATGTGTAACTTATGTCATGGTGCTGATATTATTATTGAACATTAATGTTTTGTTACATGTGAAAGGCTTGACTGGATCATCACTGTGTGTGATATATGCAATAATTGTACAATTACAATGCTTATGTTTTACATGAGTGATTGGAATAAATGTGAGTTCTAATAATATAAATAACTGTAGTGGCTCATGTCAATTATGATAAATACATGTAGATTAACATAGTTGATGGACCAATGTACCAAAGTCATATTATGTGTTTTTTGTTCAACTTAAAGAACAATGACAAACAAACATATAAATAATACAAACAAAAATAAAACTCACATTCACACAAAACCTGACTCTTTGTTTGTAGAACATATGAATAAAGGCACAAGTCAAAAAGTCAGTTTCAAAAAGCTTGCATGTATCGTTTATTGGATTAAATAATCATTACATATACAAATGATTGAGTGAGAATGCATGAGAGAAGTTATTAATACACTGTAATTGTAATAACAAAGGGCCATCAATAAGATTTGAACATATTATCCTTCCAGTCTTCATTCTCAAAGTAAAAGACGTAAAACTTAAACTCTGCGATACTGGGTGTTCAAACCCTTGAGGTACACTGATGCTGACCCATGGAGTCAGTCAATGGAAAAGGATGGCAAGGTTGGGAACCCATGGAGAGATGCAATCTTCTTCAACACCTTGTCTTACTTACAACACACTACGCTCACTTTCAGATCTGATGATACAAGAGGATGACTTCAACTTCCACACTTGTACCTTTTTGACTTATTACATCTAGTAAGGAAGAAAATAATGTCAAATTCAAATTAGTAGGTCTACCCCAATAGAATTCAATTTTCGATGCAAACAAGAAAATTCTTTGGATGCAAACAAGAAAATTCTACAAATCACCAAGGCGGTTCTTTTTGGTAAATTTTGAAAACAAAAATTGAGTGGGTGTATTAAAATTAACCACAAGAAACATTCCAAGTTCAAGGGTGCAATTTACAAATAATTTCTAGTCAACAATAAATACAGAATTGAGTACACACTTTCTATGGAAGATGTTTAGGGACAAAAGACACAAGTCTTAACTTTGTGCTGAACTCATGTGCACAGGTACATCA
Source organism: Gastropteron pacificum (assembly GCA_031471215.1). Lineage (NCBI taxonomy): Eukaryota > Metazoa > Mollusca > Gastropoda > Cephalaspidea > Gastropteridae > Gastropteron > Gastropteron pacificum. The sequence goes on along the minus strand of JAUELK010222116.1, from coordinate 11,751 downwards.
CATTGGCTGTAGTAAGTAAGTCAACACTAACACAGTAGATCTCCGATTCCTTGTTTAAAAGAATACCACACAGTGTCATCAAAACATGTAACAAAGTCACTGGTGTTCATTTCAAGTGTCCATCCATCCCCTTCCACTATGCACTGACTGACACAAACTAAGAATTACTCTAACATGTGCAAGGGTTGTCCAACTGTATACATGTAATGTACAATAGATGGACATGGCTCTTCGACAGTTGACTTTTTAGTCAACAAATATTTGCTATGGTGGTAAAGCACTAGATGTTTTATAAATGCAACTCGTCACCCTTGTCACAAACACAACCTTCGACAAAGCAAAATAGAGTTGGCAGGTAAGTAGAGTAGCAAAGTCTTTCTGGAGTTTGACAGACAGATCCTAATCTTATTGTGTAGTGACATTTCATTGATCTCTTTCTAGTTTGCTTTATTCTTATAATAGAAGATATATTGCAAGTTTACAACTCTTTTGTATGGTACATATACAAGGTGCATGATAACACAACACATGAGATAATGATGCACACATCATTCACAGAGGTATCAACAAAAATGTCCAGACATTTGTTTACTCCCTGTAGGGACTAATCGCTGAAAGAAATGGCAAAGGCAAGATTGCTTTGACCAAATGTGTTTCAACAACATAATAGTATAACAGTTTCATATATCCATTCACACAGGTAGACAGGCTCTACTATTCAACACTTCACAAATTTGTTCTTTACACCCAAGACCAATCAAGCTACAAGATTGCTGTTGATGTAAAAATAAAATATGACATGCAAATGATGGATAAAGAGTTCACTCTTTGCAACATTTAAGCATTGCCCCCAGGTCCTACAGCACATAAAAAAGGTAAATAAACATTTATGACTTAACAGTTAACACTTAAAAAAACACATTGATGTACATAGTTAACTATACTATAAATAAGTATTAGTCATAGCGGCATTTCCTCATTAGCATGCATAGCATAATTGAACCAACCTCTAACAAAACATTGATTCTGTATTTGACATCAGCTACTTTGATATTTGTAAAGTATAAGCGACCATTGAGGTGACTCAACTGTTTATTGCATGTCAATTTGCATGCAAAAATCTCAAACTGATCCGGACCCTGGTGTGACAGTCAGTTACATCGCTGACGTCTTAAGGTAAGCTATGGCAGAGGCAACTTGTCAAGAAGCCTTGTTTAAGGTCAAAGTGATGAGGTAAAAATGTGTTGGACAAACAACACGACTGGTGACTGTAGTAATGAATACAAAACAACTTTCACATGCAGCAGCAGCAGTAGACACAGTTGTACTATGACACTGACAGTGATAATCTCATCTCAAAGATTTCATAGGCAAACAAAACGTAAGGATTCAATACAGATCCTGTGCTCACTCCATAAGAGAACACAAACACAACAAACAATGGACATTAAATAAATTTAGAAAAAAGTGAGTGTAGAAAATAAAGCTTTTTTTCCCTACAGGCTTCAACATAGTAAAAAAAACAACAACTAAAAAAAGTATTTACCATTTTCACTTTACTAGCACTAACCCTCGTCACTGTGTTCTCATAATTCTTGTATGGCCTACATTGTCAATGGAGTCTCATAATTAGCTTCTGTGCACAGGCACTGGTGGACATGTGAACAAGCTAGGCAGTTCTGAATGAACTGCAGGCAAATGCCTATATCACTGAGACAAAAATCAAACCAAGCATTACTTTAAATTTAAAAAATGCAACAATTTAATGTCTTTACCCAGTTTAATTTCTATTCACTTTGTTTAACAGTCACAATACAACTTGGAAAAGCGTAACTTAAAAGGGATGAAGAATTAATATTGGTTATTAAAATTGGAGGAATATATTTCCCAATTTTTCTGACATTGCAATTGAAATCCAGCCCCAGCTAGACTCGCTTGACACAGAGTAATTGTAATGTAGACATAGACAGGGCGGGGTTAGTGAACTAGTGACTGTACAGAGGAACCAAAATTGTTTTAAGAGATCTGTTGTTAGGCGTAGAAAAATCTTAAAAATTATTGCTGACAGTTTTGAAATTGACAAAGCCATATAAACGTCAAAGCTTGCTTTAACGTAATTAAAAAAACAAAAAACAAAAGGTACAAAAAGAAGTAGAAAGAAAGAAGAGGCTGTACTGGGCAGTCGCTATGCTACTCTTGCCTAGTCCCGCCTGAGGTGAGCTGGGGTGACAACGGCCGCGCTGACTGACGATGAAAGCCACAGAGGAGGGGGGGACAGGGGACAGGGCAACAAAGGTGTGCAGAATACCGCTGACGCGTCCCATTAATATTCATCCTGCTCTCCTTCTTCTCCGTCCTCCGGTGGGGCAAACCCTTCCTGTGAACAGGCAGCGGGAGTCTGATGTTCCAAATGGATAACTGAGATTCTATGTATTGAGTGTAAACAAAAGCCTTAACCCCTCACCCTGAACCAGAGTGAAAAGCATGGCATTTAGAAAATTTACTTTGTACTTCAACATGTAACTAATTTGTAGACAACTTTGGTAAACACTCTTTAAACTTATGTATGAAAAAAGCTCTTAAAAACATTGCTTTGTTAACATGACAAATTCTCATGAAGGGATGAATGCATAGAAAGTGGTTTTATGATCAACAAGCAAACGATCACGCATGGGGATAAAAACAAAGCAAAGCATTTTGACTTCATGCCCCAACAGAAAAATGTAATCAACTAATTATGAAAAATGCAACATTTGGCAACACAGTTGGCACTAACAGTTTGAGGAGACCATCTCAAAAATAAATATGAATAATCTCAAAATGGACAGAGAGGTCTTGTTTGCGCTCTATAATACTGTAATAGTACTAGGAGCATTGTGAAGTCACTGTACCTCTGTTGCATACAGGATATCCATGATTTCTTTGACGTGACCCAATCCCTCATGATCCTGGCAGATCACTTCAATGTCCCGCAACTTGTTGAAGTAAAAGTCTCTCTCCTTCTCCAAGCCCTCTTTGTCAATGTTCAGCTGCTCAATCTGAAATGAGAAATAAAAAAATACAGTGCAACCACGTTATAGCGAGATCTGTTATATGTCGCTACGCCACTGTCGACGCCCATGTGTTTTCACTGTTAGGGAAAGAAGCTCTCTTATTTGCTACGAGTTTGGGATTTCTGTAAAACAAGCATTTTCAGTTTTCATTCAACCGGAAAATCGTTTCGACTGCCAATTTGACGCTGTCGACCACAAATATTGATGTCGCTATACAGTTGTTTTTTTTAATTAGTAAAGACATAGGGAAAGATACGGGACTTGGGCACCATGTCGCTATAGCGGGGTTGCACTGTAGTAGAGTTTATGAACACCATCAGAAATTATCATGATGATATGACACAGGTTCATTTTATAGTGTATACCCACATGTCCCCTGAGTTCATCAATGACTGAAATTATCATGATGATATGACAGAGGTTTATTTGACAGTGTATACCCACCTGTCCCTTGAGTTCATCAATGACTGTGTTGTCCCCGTCAGGATTGTTTCCTGGAGGTCTCCGGGCCATGTTGGTCATGGGGCTCCGCTGGGGCTGCTTCACTGCAAGAGGGGTGCGGGCCGCAGGGGCAACTATGGGTTAATGCTTTGGTACCACATATTCTTAGTAAAAGTGATATCACTTGCTGCACAAAGGAGTCAAAACTGTTCAAGTTTGGTTCAGCTTGGATACAAAACATTGTGAGTTGAATGAAGAGGGAGATGCTTCATACAAACCTGAAATTCTGTTTGACACCTTTGATGAGCATTGTGTTTTGACAAGTGAAGTACAAAATGAATTGCAGTTTAAACAATCTATACATTATCAACAAGCTACTCCAGGGAAACCTTACTCAACACAGGTTGTGATATTTTCATTCATAATTGTTTGCACTCGAGCCAGTCATGAGTATCAACCATTTTGCCTAAAAGCAAAAGCTGGATAAGTGTTACATTTCTGACCAAATCTTTATCTAAAAATATGGACAACCGAAAACACTATCATCAAATAACAACACCCCCATCATGTGCCACACCCAACGTGCTGACCTCGAGCTGCTGGCTGGGCCTGAGTGGTCTTGGATCCAGTAGGCTTGGCCATGGAAGAGCGGGCGGCACCACCTTTGGTCCCTCCCACCTGCTCACCACCACGCGCTCCCAGGGCATTGTACTCTTGTCCTCCATAGTTTGCATCGTAGAAGCGTTTAAACCACTGGCAGAACTCAAAGTTGTCTTGGAACTTTCCCTTCACTAGCCTCTCAACAGGCACAATCTGGGAACCAGGGAGACAAGATTCAATTAGTGAACATTGACTGAAACAGCGGTCATGGACAATACATATACCTTGCAACAATGGAAAAATCTAAGCTTCTGAATTTACAAAGTGTGATAAGCTTTCTTTACATGTCAAATCAATATAAGAGCCTGTATATAGATCAGGGGAGTGGTTTCCAAATAAAAGATGGGCACAATTTCTTTTAAGAAAATGTAGCATATGGGTGTCAGTAAATACAAAGACGTATGTATTGAATTCTACATAAGAAAAGTGAACCACTAAGCTGAATAGGCCTATATACAAAAACAACATTGAACAGGAATGCTACATGTGAAAGCAACTTCTAGTCAGAAAAAGTAGTCCTAGCACAAGCATTTAAAATGTAAGTTCTAATCTGTCCATTTAAGGTAGATCTACTATAAAGAAACTTAGTTCATTGCTTTAAAATAAAAGTAAAGTGTTCATCATGATCCAAGCAACATTGCATGCATCTGTAAATATTTTTCATCACTAGTGCATTCTGTGCATAGTACGCATTGAACACAAATCAGTGAATTTTATGTACCAAACTCAATTGAATCATATAAATTTGTGAATTGAACGATGTGTAAGTAAGAAGGGGTAAGGAATTGTTTAGAAATACAAGAGTGGGTGACAAGAATGATAAGTGATTATAAATATGATTACATGATATTAATGCGGTGCATGCAAACAGACAGGACAAGAGTGAGGAACAGAAATTAGAAGAAAAAATAAAAAGGAAGATAACTAATGGGTTTTAAACAAATGGGACAAAAGATTGTTGTATTCTAAACAGAAATCAATAGGAAAAGCTTGAATCTGAATAAAGTTAACAGGGCATCTGATTTTTCATTTGACAGGGGCAAAGCTGCATTTTCCTTCAAATAAAGAGCAAAAGCAAGTACAATACAATAATATGTATCATCTTAATAAAAAGCCTTTGCGGACATCAAGAAGAGATGTTTTAAGCTTCATGGCACTGTTGTGTGAATTAAGAAAGGGAAATAGGGAACCCTGCAAAACTTAACAGAAAGCAAACAAAACTCGAGAGATGACATGGTTTCACAAATGAGAATGATGTCATCTATTCTTTTTTTTTTTTCTCCTTCAAAACAGGATGATGGGCCAGATATGTGGATGGACAAACTGATGAATACAATTCCACAGCAAATCAAAATACATCAATTAATAATGTGAAACGGGGTGAAGTTCCTATTTAATGGTCACTAGATGTCCAAAAGCTATCATATATCATGAAGGATCTAGCCGCCAAGCACAAGATAATATGAAAAGCAAAAAAACAGCAAAGTTTTTTCAGAATAATCAATCTTGCTTTATTAAAGGTTTACAGTGTTCCACTGAAGCACAGGCTCATTTTGAAAAAAAGAAAGAACTGATTTCTGAAACAAAAAAATGGTTTGCTTTTAATGGCTCTGTTTACTGGGTTATTTGTTTCTCAATGGGTTTTTTTCTCTCCTGAAAACACACAAGCATAGCTCAATATAAACATTTTGATTTATTGAATTGAACAGGATGCAATGTTTAGCTTCAGTGTAAACATTATTACAAAAGAAGCTGACATATAACTATAACTTCTACTAAAAAAAAAAAAATGGGGAAAAAAAAGGTTCTTCCTTCCACACAAATTCTTGCTGATATGGTTATATATTTGCTTTCTATTTCAGTGATCTTTGCATATGAAGAGAGAAGTTCACCCCTCTAACACAACACTGAATGAGGACAAGAAGAAAGCCTCACTGGGTTCACAATGGGCACCAGAGAAGCAGGCTAAACGAGTGAAAGGTGTCTGGCAACAGACTCACCTTGTCTACTCCTAACTTCTGGAAACATGCTTGGAGCTGCTTGAAATTGTGAATGTACTCGTGTTCTAATTTTGTATTGAATTTAACTCGTTTTAAGCCAAGGCTGCCTGAAAAGGATGACACAAAGACAGTAGTCCATCAATAAATCTTATGAAAAAAATGTGCTGTAATCTAAATGTTGAAACGAAGAGCTGACAATCTGTTCTATCTTATCAATGATGAACCTGTTGAGTAAAAATTAGTAGTTAATAAGAAATGATAAGAAACAAACAATGTCTCTCAACGAGGGTTAGGTAAATGAATAAAGGCAGTTCAGCAAAAAGCAACGTTCTCCACATCTCAAGAGCTGGAACAGTGAGTGGCGAAAAGCAAAATATATTTTATAAAAAAAGCAACATATCTTGGTCTCCAATTTTTGAGCTCTAGTAAAGTAAAAACAAATGTAAGCAAAAAAAAAGACAACAACAGCGCCATCGCAGCAACAAACATCTGCGTTTTGTGAAGGGGTCTTTTGACAGTTTCTGAATATCAAAAAGAAAGTGGAATTATAACCTATTGAATTCAAGAAGGCCCCCGACTATATTTCAAAGTACCGGTATGGTTAAAAGTCCAATCCGACTGAAATTGAAACTACTTTCAAGGACAAGATTCGACTTTCAAAGGATGATGCATACACTGTTTCTACTTGGATATGCAAGGGTGCATTTCTTAGATCAAAGCTAGTGGATAAATTATAATACATTCAGCGTGAAAGCAAGAGAAGGGGGAGTAAGAGGAAGGATAAGCTGAGAAAGAGTCAAATTTTCAACCACTTGAAGCAGTACCCGAATAATTTTAAAGCCTCTGTCATGCTCGGAAATGAACAAACAAAAGAACTGTCTTCCAAGAAAATGGATATTTGTTGCCCTGTAAGATCATCAAACCAGCCTGTGTGGGTACCACTAGAATCAATGCAGAATTTGTTGAGGATGTTAGTAAAAGTAAAATGTAAAGGAATGTTCCCAAGCATGCTTCTAAAGCGCAACAAAGCCCAACAACTTGAATCATTTGTGTCTTGAGATTGAAAGGAACAGCCTGCCTTCTTGTTTGACCATTGTCTTCAAACCTCTACCCTTTCAACAATGTTCAAAAGGTTTAAATGGTAAAACATTTTTCTTATTCAAATGAACCCCTCCAAAAAGCCTTTTTTTTCTTCCTCAAAGATTATGTTTATGCCATGCTAAAACATGTAGCCCCCATTGATTATGAGAAGTTGGGTTGTGTCAAAGCTTTTATGGAAATCGGATATGAAACTGGTACAATGGATTATACAAAAAAAGAGAGAACATGAAAGTGTGAACCTCCCTCGTCTCTCAATCTCTTACCTTGTCACAGCCAACCTTTTTAAAGGTACCCTGGATGACTTTCCAATTCTGGATGTACTCGTGCTCTAATTTGGTGTTGAATTTCACCCTTTTCAACATAACTATGCCTGAAAGCATCCACAAGTTATTCAAACACACAGAAATAACAAATGTGACAGCATAAACACATACACAGAAAATATAAGTTCTCATTAAATACTCTTTATCATTCATATGACAAATATTGAGATGAACAGTGTGCACTCTTCAAAGTGAAAGTAGCTTCACCAAGCAGACAGAACAGTACACAAAGCATTTTTCTCTATGGGATGGAAGAACATAATTCGCGAGAACAAGGCCCCATACAGTCTCATCTAACTGCGAAACAGCAGATAAATTCCTCAGTATGATTATGATGTGCCCAGGCCAAAAGACACTTACTTTACAAACAAGGACTAAGGAAGAGAAGTATGAAAGAAAACGTCACATCTAAGGAGAAAATAAAAATTAAGATGCTGATGCAAAATACAATGTGGATTGATATGAAAATACCTCAATGTTCTCACTACATGTACATGATATTGATAAAAACATTATCAACAACTAATTTGGTGGCTGACTATAGCCTACATAAAAAAGCAAATGAACCGTATGTTGTGTTTCTACTTAAATTTCAGAACACAAACATAAAAAAAAAGATTTTTAAAAAAGCTGCTGTAGAAACCAGAACCACTCTAAGATTGATGCATTCATACCATCACATAGAGGAGGATCATTCATTATTCAATTAAATCAATGATGTCATGGCCTACAATACTCACACTGTAATACAAATTGTAATAACAATCCTGATTTAAATGTGTGAAATTCATCTTGGGCATCAATACAAGGAACACAAACTCACAACAATCTGAACAGTTTCCTAGCTGGAGATCACTTAACTACTTCAAGTGAAATATGTGTCTTTATATTGACACTGAATATCATTATCATTAAAGTATTGCTAAAGTTAAAGCATGTTACATTGTTTGCAATGGGCCTTTACATAAAATATACACAAACTCCATCTAAAGTGAACACAAAGCATGTTTGTTCATCACCTTTTCAAAAAAGTGAAAAGAAAACGATATGAATTTTTAAATTATTTTTTTATTGAATTAATAACAATCATTTTTTACTTTGAATCCTACAATAATAAAGTAAGGCATCATTGAGCCCCCCCCCCCCCAATAGAGGATATAACAATGAACTCTAGCATACCTGGAAACAAGAGGTCCATGAACTGACAGTATGCTGCACCTGAAAGATAAAATCGCAATATATCAATATAGACCACACAAGAACATTCTAATTCAAATTCATATTCATAATCGTCATGATTACCTTTCACAGTCATCACACTTTTAATAAGATTTGTTTTGTGAATTATCATGCAAAGAAGGCAGCCCAAACCAAAAGTACTCAGAATAAAAACTAAAATATCTATGAACAAATGAAAATGTACTAGCCAGGAGAACAAACAGCAGTGGGCTCTTTACAAAGAGTCTTTACCTGAACACATTTCTTCAATCTTTGTGTAACTTGTCTGCAGGGCATCGTTTACCCAATTGAGCATGTCATGTCTGCTGAGATTATTGTCAGATGCATTTGTGCTATGAACGTTGACTGCCATTGTAATGTGTTCTGGGGAAGAAAAAAAAAGAGAGACATCATAAGTTGAAGTAAAGAATGAATGACAAAAAGTAAGTCTCACTCATGAGAAAAGAGGGGGGGAAGAAGTGCAAAAGGTTGTAAGTCATGGTAGAGAAGTCGACAGAAGAAGCTGCTTGGTGAGGCTAATAGAACCAACCATCTACAATCTTACCAGTACCTCTGTTGTTATCATTTTTTCAGACTAGCTCAGATCATGTCCCCATCCCTCGGCCCAGGCTGACATCCTAAAAAAATAACCCATTTGTGTCTGGAATGCCAGACAACAGCTGTTTCGTGAAAAGGAAATCACAAAATTTCATTTTATATTTTTAACCACTTCCTATTCTTTAAGAAATTAAAGTGTTCCTTTGAAATCAGACATTAATTTGTAATGTTGCAACTAACTAACAGGAAGGTTGGGCGGGGGGAGAATTGTCTTACTTAGATGTATACACTATAATCTAGATATCTTCTCTGTCTATTCTAACAAACAACACTTAGCCAAAAAGAAAAAGGGCAGTAAACAAGTAGGCCAAGGTAGCCTAGATCTAGTCACAAGTGGATAGCTAGCTGCTGCAGCTGGGAATTCTTTCACTATCTTGCATTTAATCAAGAGCTGTTCTGATTCAGATAAAGCTTGACAAAACTCGATATCACCTGTCAGGCGAGATGAATCTTAAGTTAGGCATAAAAGTGGAGCTGGTAAAAGTAAAGTTTAGCGTCATCCCTGTCTATTGTTTATATACTAAGCCAAGGATGGGTGAATACTTTTTATACGATATTGTGCATATTCACCCGTACGACGGACATTATGAGTTATGGGTCTAAATAGGATGAGTCGTCTTCAACCCGGTTTTTGAAGGGTACAATGTTTTCACAATGTTCTGAACACAACAAGCAAAACAACCATGGTGTGACACATCTGCACCCCTCACACACTCTTCAATACAACACAGTATAATAGAATAGAGGCACATGAATATTGAATAGCACATAAAAGTGCTTAAGAAATCATTTAAAATTAAATCATCTGGATGAGGGCCAAGATTCTAAATGAAGAAAAGAAATAAATTAATAAACTTCCCTACTAAAAATAAAAAAGGTCTCTTTTAAATTGTCAAATTGCCGATCAGACAAGATCTAGATATAACTAGGCCTTGCGTTCTGACTTTAATGGGCTAATACTGAAATCTGATACCATGAATTGCCAGATTGTTCACATTTGACATTTGTGCTGAATTCATTTTGATGGTGTTTATGGATTCTTTATAACCAGGTAAGAGATACTCCAAGTGTGTTCAGAACAGTGTGAAAACAATCTATCTACCCTTCAAAACTGGGTTGAAGACAACTCTTTTTACCTCTATAACTTATAATGCCTTCCACGAGTTTAATAATGTACTAGAGCGGGTTTGGCCTATCGTGATCTCCGACAACGCCTCTAAAATGCGTATTTCATAGCTCCAAGACAACATTTCCTGCTCTCTCTGATGTCAACAAGGAAAAGGAAGTTGGATTCTATTGTTTCAGCCTATTTTCGATTTTTAACATCCGTTTTGCGATAGACAAGCACTTGTTTTCGATATCCATACCATGAGGTTCGTAGAGATTTAACGGAAGACGTAATATTTGGTTAACGCCCACCAGGGCTCTCTGCAACTGCAGTTATTTGTCCGGTTCGACGACCGGAAGTTGCCGAGTCGGCGATCGAAAAACGGGTTGGTCAAAGATGAATAACAACAAAACCATTGTGTTTCGTTAAGGTTTAGGTTTTTAACATCAATGAAAAGCCCGATAATTTTTCTTTCTATTGAATCAACATCCGGTTCATGCAATTTGGTGGGCTACTTCGCGGACAATTCGCGATTTTGCTTAGCTGGCCGGGGGGTACATAACCAGCTCTAGATATATAGAGTGTTATTATGGATTTCGGTATTCGCCCACCCAAGATAGCAGACTAGATTCTAGTGAACAATAGATTAGTAGACGACGACGCCCATCCGTCGCCAAACTTTTTTACCTCTAGAATCTAGATCTCAATTCTAGATCATTCTAGATAAAAAAAACAGTGGTGTATCACTATACTATAAATAACCATAGTTTACGGATCACTTCACTAGGCTAGTCTAGACTCTTCAACAATCTCCAGTAGAAGAGTATAGAATAGAGCTAGAGTGATGGGGGGGGGGTATCACTTTAACAGTCAGCCAACTCCCACATTTTGACCGGTTTTACACTTTTCCTGTCATTTAATGCATAGATTGCACCCTTTGTAAATTGTTTCAGACTGTTACTCTCCCCCCATCCCCCTTTGTTTCCAACTGTTATCCCCGCCCCCCTCTAGATTCTAGATCTCTGTTGTGAACAGTCTCAGTCAGTGAGAGTGGTGAGTAGAAGATCTATGACATGAGTGAGCTGCAGCAACACTCTGCTGTATTATTATACTGTATGCAAGGACCTCTATACATAAGGACCGTTAGGGGTAGGTTTCTGTCTACGTTAGCGAAGGCGAACCACGAAATAGCGTATTAATTTACACACTTCAGTCATTATGAAATAAAA
>JAUELK010222105.1:0-10050 GCA_031471215.1 Gastropteron pacificum | reverse complement strand
GTGGCAGTCTTTGTTTTCACAGTAGCTTCCTTCGGATGTGCAACAAACATCATCAACATCAGAATTTTCTTGCTCATGAACTTGCGAGACAGCATCAATATTTGGTTTCTCAGTCTGTCCGTCACCGACTTTGCGTTCTGTTTTTTCAACGTGGTATGGGGAGTGTCGTATACCCTTTTATCTCTGGAGGTTTGGATGGGAACAATGTTTCTTGTAGACCCCCGCATTGTTCATCTATACACCGCCAATCTGTCTCAAATGTTTTATGCGGACTCTGTCCTGATCACAGTTGTGATCGCTTTGGTCAGATGTGCCTGTGTGTTGAGACCCCTCAAGTTCCAGCACATTCTAACCACCAAATTGAGTGCTATCGCTCTGACGTCTTGCACGGTGTTTGCCTTTGGTTCGAAACTCCCTTCCACGTCCACTGCTGCTGTAGGCGCAATCTTCAGCTCTGCCTTGAACAGGACCAGGTACGTGTTAGAGTTTTCATCACGGCGGGAACAGACCAGAGATATTGTCAACATGATCACGCATACAACCCTTCCTCTGGTGGCTCAAAGCGTGCTATTGCTGTGTGTTATCGTCATGGTCTGGGGAATTCGGAGAGCTGCAAGACTCCGGAGAAAGCTGAAGTCTTCCTCAACCTCCTCACCATCAGGGAGTGGCAGTAAGAGTTGTGAGGATGGAGCCCTAACCGCCAAGGATCTCCATGTGGTCAAACAAGTGGTCTTGTTATGTGCTGTGTTCCTTGTGTGTAATTCTCCCAAACTGTTAGTCGGAGCTTTCGACGCCTTTTTGCCTAACCTGGTGGAGGGAGAAGTGTCAAATAGATTCTCTCGTCTGTTGGTTCTGCTACATCGATTTAGGTTAATCTTTGAGGTACTAGGAAGTTCCATGAATGTATTTGTTTACATCACATACAACGGGAAATACAAACAACTGCTATTCACTACGTCGTCAAAAAAGTCTTCTTATTAGATTACTAGAATGGTGTAAGCAGAAAAGACAAAAATATCCATAACACACTTTCTAATCTCAATGTGTAAAATTAAAGGTTAATGGTCATATCCTTTGTGTACATTTCCATTGGGGCAATTAAACAATCCAACTATCCGTTTTATCGTGATCTAAAGTATAATATCTGAAAGCAGTTTTTTATACGTCTTTACAAATACTGTCTTCATTTGACTTGTCAAACACTGTGGCAGAAAATTCATTTTATAAACTTCACAAGATTTTTTTTTCCTTTGCAAACATTACTGGAGCCATGCTCCTTTCTGGTATCCAAGGGCTGCAACTTTGGTTAAAATATAAATGATATGCAATTCTGCTGTATAACTGCCCTTGTTTTGAAATGTATTACATTACATTGAATGTCAATATCGATCAAGATGTTTTTAAAGATTTCGATAAGATCCACGACGACTTGTTACCGGGTGGACCCCGGCACGGAACAAAATTCATAAATTAATGGGTAGTGTTCTTACTGTTAATAGTTTTACCAAAACTGTAAGTAGAGCGGTGAAGCAAAATTCATAAATTAATGGGTAGTGTTCTTACTGTTAATAGTTTTACCTAAAATGTAGGTAGAACGGTGAAGCAAAATTCATAAATTAATGGGTAGTGTTCTTACTATTAATAGTTTTACCTAAACTGTAGGTAGAACGGTGAAGCAAAATTCAGTTTTTAAAATTGTATGCAATTTTTGTTTGTTTGTTTAGATATTTATCATCATCCATGAAAAATAACTAAAATATTTTCGCTGCATTCATTTCGAGGGAACTGCGTCCGTCCCACCCATGTAATATGACGTAACGACACGCGCCAGTGACCACACACCGTGGGACTGAGATGGTCCGCTTTCACTGTCAGGTGGCTCAACCCAAACATCTGGGAACTTGAGCCGGACTACTACATACATCGTTTCGTCCCAGTGACTTAACAAGACTACAGATGAGCGAAAGAGACGCGTTCACCTGTGCCGATTTAGCTAAATTTGTTTGCCACCTTTATTTTGGAATTCAAAGGTGTCTTTAATATAATAATAAAATGTTTCGTTTAACTGTTCTTGTTGTTTTTTTGTTTTCATTTTAAAATCTCCGTCTGCATTTTTGTCTTGCGTTTATTCAATAAAATACGTACATGATACATACACTTTTCCAGTATACACATGTGAAGAAATGCAGAGTCATTGATATATATGTGTGCTCAGTTTATTTCATAAAAACGTACTTAAAGCAAACCCAGTCCCAGTAAAGATACATACATAATGTAAAGAAACATGGATACGTGACGAAAAACATGAAATTATTACAGCCATGCACCGAAGCTGTGTATCTTTTACCTCATCATATCCATGTTGTTTTCAAAAGTAACCAATTACCAAATTAGTGACCAACATGGCATGCTGATTGTATTAACTACAAGACAACAATAAGCAACATCAGAGATTGTGAGTTAAAGATCGCTCAGCGGTAGTTGCTTACTTCCGATAGATCATCTTGTCTGTGACGCCGAGCGAGACACCCCGCCACCCCACCACCCCACCCCAAAACTCGCCCGACCGGGACCTTCTCAACTGAAAGCGAAACCGGGTCTTCTCTCAGCACAGGTAAACTGGTCTCCGTCATTAGTGGGACGAACGGAGGCACTCCCAGCCATTCTCTACAAGTCCCAGGTTTGATTCTTGGTCTGGCCATGTAGATTGTTTTGTAGTTTAGATTTGTTTCCAACATGTCTATTCTGTGCCAGTCGTTGCAGACAGCCCGGGGCCAAGCTGTGCAAGAACAGTGTGAATTCTTGCCATACACATGTGTTTGTGTACACTGTATTCATCCCTTCTCAGGGAAATTTGACATAGTGTTAGCAGCTCCGTTTTTCGCTAAAGCCAACACATAGTCGGCCATTTTCTTTTTGTGTTGTTTTTCTATTTGTTTTTGTTATTTTGTTGTTGTTGTTGTTTGTGGGGACCAGTGGGTTATGATAGGGTCTATTTTTTTATTTCACCGGACAGCAGCCATAACTGGTCTACTCTTCATGGATTTCAAATTGCCATGGTATCTTTAACGTGCACAATGTGCACACAGGACCTCAGAGTTTATCGTCCTTATCCGAGAAGACTAGGTGCTACCACCTAATAATGAGACCAGGGGCTGAAAAAAACTCAGAACACCAACTTGCACAGGTCGGGTTCGAACCTGTGTTCCTACGGCTGAGCGCTTTACCTACTGTGCCGTAAAGCCCATGTACATGGATATGATATTAGACCAAACATGATCGAACAATTTCATGGTAGCTGCTGTTGCCACAAACTGTAGAAAGCAAAGGGAGACAACCAAATAGAGAGACAAATCAAGGATCTCAACTCGAATTTGTTTAATAAATGTGTTTATCAAAGAATATCCTACTCAAACTTACAAAGCTGTCTGCATAAAGCTAAATGTGACGCCCAACTGCTAGCCACTATACAATCCCGCAAACTTCAGAACGAAATCTTAACTGGAAAAATGTAGGGCCCCAGACGAAGGTGTCGACATAGACGTACTTGGAACAATAACATCAAGGACTGGATGAGAAAACATTGGAATGTATGCTATAGGGATGCACAGGACCGCAAATTGTGAAGAGTCGTGTCACGTCAACATCTGAAACAGAGATGACACAGAAAGAAGAAGAATATTATTATAGCTTTACAACAGCGAAAATCAATAAGCATTAGTACGTCAACTCAATCGCCTATGAAGGCATTGTCCAATAAACAGATATTGAAAACAGGAGGATGCATTGTTTCTTTTGTCTGGGACCCAACATTGTATTGTATTGTATACACTTTTTTCATCCTTTCTCGGGAAATTTGCCTTAGTGTTATGAGCTTCGCTTTTCACTGAAGCCAACACGCAGTCGCCACAGAGCAGCGCCTATGGGCATTTTATTTTTTTGGGGACGAGGGGGTTATGACAGGGTTCAATTTTGACCATAACTGGTATACTCTTCATCGATTTCAAACTGGCAAGGGATCTTTAACGTGCGCAACGTGCACACGGGACCTCCGAGTTTATCGTTCGTATCCGACATGACTAGGTGCTCGGTCCCACTTATCAAGGAGACCAAGGGCTGAAAAAACACTCAAAGTGAACACCAACTTTGAGCTGCCACAGAGTGAGTTCGAACCTGCGACCCCACAGTCGACAACTTGGTGTTGGCTGAACGCTCTACCTACTGTGCTAACACGCCCTATGCTTCTCGTCTGTTCATCTTATTCTTATCATCAAAACGTTTTTGCAGTGCAGTGGAAAAAAAGGCGTTTTCTTTTTAAACACAAGACGTTGTATCGGTGTACTTGTATATTCACATGAAAGCAACATTCAGCGAGAAAACATTGGAATGTATGCTATAGGGATGCACCGGACTGGAAATTGTGAAGAGGCATATCACATCGACATCTGAAACAGAGATGACACAGAAAGAAGAAGAATATTATTATAGCTTTACAGCAGAGAAAATCAATAAGCATTAGTACGTCAACTCAATCGCCTATGAAGGCATTGTCCAATAAACAGCTATTGGAAACAGGAGGATGCATTGTTTCTTTTGTCTGGGACCTAACTTAAAGAAAATATGCTTCTCGTCTGTTCATCTTATTCTTATCATCAAAATGTTATTGTAGGGCAAAAAAGGCCATTCCATGTAAAACAGAAGATGTTGTATCGATGTGCTTGTATATTCACATGAAAGCAACATTCAGTGTATTATTGTCCACAAAGCATCACAAAGAAGCAAATAAATCCCGAACAATAATCACAGGAGCTGAAAGAAACGTAGGCAACATTTTACAATGCTAACATGCTTTCAAGGGTGAAGATGATACACAACTACTGTGTTTTAAGCGTGGCTGTCATTGTTTTGGCTGATAGACTGAAGATGGTGTTTGTTGTTTTGGAGGCATTGATGCTAAAATCCATCTTTTTGTCCAAGTTTCAAGTCCTCTCAAAACCTCAAGGCCTCTTACAATGTTGATATGTTTTCATGTGGGAAGATGATACCCAGCTGTGTTTTAATTAAATTACTGATGGTTTAGACTCCAGGGGATCTTCTTCTTCTCCTTTCTTTCATCAAATCGTAAGAAGTTGTTTTTGCTGTGGCTTTGACAATCTTTCACGTTTGAGAAGATGGGCACGTTTAATTTGTATCTCTCTCAGAATCACCACATTCTCTGTATTCACACAAAACATTGCATTGAAAACTGCACAATGCAAAGATACAGTTCAGAAGCTCATTTCTATGAGCAACCGTGTTGAAACAAGCGAGCAACACATTACACAGCAAGAAGCTTGTGCGTTTCTTTTGATCCTTAAGTATATTTACCCCAACAGAGCATTATATCTTTTGTACAAAGAGAAATAGAGCTTTTGTACAAAAAGAAATAAAGCTTTTGTACAAAGAGAAATATAGCTTTTTGTACAAAGAGAAATAGAGCAGTGTCCAGTCACATCGTCTCTGGCAATATCACACAAGCGAAGGAGCTTTGCCACGTGTCTCATTTTGAACAACATTCGCCCCATTGTTACAAAAATCTTAATTTTTACCCAACTGACGCACGTGATCCAAAGTGAACGTCATCAAGCGAACAAAGACGACAAAAAACTTACCGAAGAATGTAACACGAACATCCATCGCTTGTTTCAATGACTGGAGGGAGGTTCAAGCAGGACTGAACTTGCGGCTTCAATGAACCAACATGTCAATTTAGATTCTAAGGAATATTGAAAAGTTTGAGTGACATTCTGCAGCTTGGCGGAACGTGAGACTGTTATTATTGAGAGTTCCATTGTTCTTACACATTGTTATGGGTAGACAAGAGAAATACGCCTAGCTGTGTTTACGGTTTCCAACTATTTTTATGTTCTAATTAAGTTTCCAAGTCTCTATATAACACGATGGAAGACTCACAATATTTGCAAGTGGATACTAGGGTAAGTAAATTCGTGTTTTTTTTTTCTTTCTGTAAACATAATATTCACAAAAATTTTCTTCGCATGTTACTATCTATATTCTCTTTGAATTTAGATGAGTTCAGTCGCGAAAAATATACACTCTTTTACTTACGATATATTCCCTTACGCTCATGCAGTTTGTTTTTCATCATGATGACGCGAGTTTAGACATACAGGGTGAATGAAAAAGACATCTTTGAAATTAATTATCTTAAAAAAGGAAATGAACAAATATGATGAAACTTTGAATGAAGCAAGTCCAAAAGTTATTTGTGTGACAAGTGTTTGGACCAGGATCGCTTCAGAATTGTCCAAATGCGGGTGTTCAAAAACTGTAAAAATAAACAATTCTGAATTTTGTTAAGAAGCTGGTTAGAGATGTCCATATGAACATTAATAATATGAAATAGTTGTCTTCAGGAAACATACCCGGTACCAATATCCCATTAATTCATTGCTTGCTTTGTGTGTGTATGTTTTTATTGTAGGTCCTGTTGGTTCAAGAGAAAACTCTATCGTTCTATCGGAGACGGACGTTAAACGTAGATCCCCCTCTGTTTTGCTCTAATTTTGTCGCTAGGGATGTCGAGCTCAAACTGAAAGAAAATAACGATGCAATTTGTATGTGTGTGTTGTTGTTGTTTTTTAGCAGTTCCTGTAGATTCCAAACAGACAACTCGATATGGCTGGATTTCTTACTGCAGCAACTGTCGTAGCTGTCCTGCGCGCAGGCCTCAGCCTTGTAGAAGGTACGAAGTGCGGGACTGAGCGCTTCGAATGTGGTGATGGCTCTAGCTGCTCGGCGTCCACAAACAAGTGCGAGTGTAACCAAGGTTACCACGGATTGCCACTGTTCGTGTGTAAACCACAAGAGTACAAAGTGTGCCAGATTATAGGGGATCCCATCGGGAAAACATTCTCCGATGAACACCCGGTGAAATACTCCCTACCTTGCGTTTCCGATATGTCTCACGTCTATTCGACGAAAAAGAACTACACGAATGGACAAGATCTCTATTGCTCAATAACGGTTAGCAGCGTCCAGAAAAGGATAAATGGACGCACAGCAGTTCACGGGTATACAGTTTCAGTCTATTGGGATTTGATAGGAGGCGATCTCATGGACTCCACCGGAAGGTTCATCTTCCGTCAAACAGGAAAACTCGTGGGCGGGAATTATGAATACACTTCCCAATCTCGAAGGGTTGCCAGTGATGTGTGGGGAGAGGCTGATTTATCACAATTTACAGATGAACTTAACCCCGACGAGCCAATTACGTGGACCGAAATAAATACGACAACGGCTTATTATTCTGTATTGTCTGTTCAACCATGCTCTTTCGAGGTGTTCTTTAGACCATCTAACGAGGACGACGCCTTTGCCTCAGAGTTCATGCCTGGCCTTTCCATCAATCAGTACTACCCTACTGATGGTTCAGTCAGCAGCGATAGTGCAGGTCTTACCTTCTGTCGCTCTCTAGACCCAGCCGGATACAACTTGACCGAAGCTATGAAGTGGGAACCGATGCCACAGGTCTCTCCATCATTGACTCGATAGGCTATGACCCGGAGTTCCCTGACGTCTCTGACAGCTGTAACTACCTCTTATTTACAATCATTGATATGAAAAATGAGGACAAAGTTAGGCTCGGCGCTGCTGAACAAGCTTGCATGTTTATGTTCTCTCAACCTAACTTTGTACGTTGCTTCGCCGAAGGTGAGGATTCTGGCAACCTGGTAGCTCTCTATGAAGACTGCCTTGACGTCTTCTTCCAGCCTACTCTCAACGCCGTGGACTGTAGCGATCTACTGAACACAATCGACGCCGCGGGATGTGCCTCGCAAAGCTCACTCTCATGTGGTGCTGGAAAGTAATGCTGTGGCAGACATCAGTTGGTTGAATTGATCGATTCCATGCAAGCCTCCGGCTCGGCATCCGAATCATGTGTGCAATGTATTGTCGTTTTCAACGTAAATCACGCACACTTGAAATCACCTTATTTTATTTTGTTTTAGTAGTTTTTTGTATTTTTTTAGTTCAATTTCAAGGTGAATTATTGTTAAGGCTTTTCACGCAATGCGTAGACTTGAAAATTACCCTTTAGTAATACAGTATTCTTACAGTGTCGTTATTCCATATTTCCTGTTGAGTCATGTACATGTATATATGACTTTCTCAAAACCAAATTCATTTTTGAAACGACCCTGGTTCATAATAGTTCGAAGAATATCCAAGTGAACTAGTTACCAATTATTCACCGGCAACAGCATGGCGTAGTGAACAATATCCATACTACATATATGAATACATAAATCTATTACAATTTGACTAAAGTGCATTTCCAAAAGCTTGTAAGGATTGAGCATCCTATTTCAATATGTTTATTTAGCCAGTGGTATGGCGCCACAATGACTTTAATTTGAACACCTTGTTTGAATCTCTATTAATCAGACTTTGTTCTATCTATGCTTTCATACTTTGTTTGGACGAACCTATTGAAAACATAAGTTTTCTTTCACACTAACAGTTTATGTTGGTTCAGTTTTATTACTTTAGCTCCATAGTTTTTGTCTTTCTTTCGCAAAAATAAAAACAAGAATGTTGACTTCTTGAAAACCCTTGTTTGTTTGTTTGTCTGTAGTAGGCTACCCGTTTTTATTGCTTTAAGTCTTCTTTCCCTTCCAATTAGAAATGATTACGAACGAAAGCATTAATCGCTACCAATCGCTTGTCTATAGCATCAGTAGGAAATAAACAACACAATAAGGCTCTATCCACTATACAGTTTTCACTTCCGGCTGGCCTATGCATGGTCTGCGCAAGTCTGAAACATGACAGAGTTCGAGCTACACAGGTCTCGCACAGGCTAATATTTAGTTGGAAATATGAGACCAGGCCTCAAGGCCAAGCCTCAAGACTGGGCCCCAGGGAAACATTGCTTTGTGGATGGCCACCTTTAAGTCTTATGAGCAGCGTCCTGCTCTGTTTTTCTTCCCACTTCAAAGTAATTTGGGTCGCAAGTTCACTTTGAGTGTTTTTTCAGCCCCTGGTCTCCTTGATAGGTGGGACCGAGCACCTAGTCTTGTCGGATAAGGACGATAAACTCGGAGGTCCCGTGTGCACGTTGCGCACGCTAAAGATCGCTTGACAGTTTGAAATCGATGAAGAGTAGACCAGTTATGGTCGCTGTTCCGACAAAATTCAAAATTGAACCCTGGCATAACCCCTTCATCCCCCCAAAAATAAAATGGCGGATAGGAGCTGCTCTGTGGCGACTGCGTGTTGGCTTCAACGAAAAACGGAGCTCATAACACTAAGGCAAATTTCCTGAGAAAGGATGAAGAAAGTATATACAATACAATACAATACAATACAATAATTGGTTGGTTATTTAGAGCTATATGCTGTTTAAAACTAAATCAGAAAGCCTTCAATCTGCACTTACTTGGAATTATATCCTCTATAAAACACATTTTGAATTCAACGTTTTTAAGCATACGGTATCTAGTCTCAGCTCTATTTTATACTATGGAACATGTACCTCACAACTAACTCATCGGTATCGGTCCACGTTGAAGGACGTTATTGAATTCGGGCAATACATTACAATATACGTGCCAGCAGAGGTCCAGATAGCCAGATATGGAGATGTAGAGATCCCAACAGAAGACTTAAAATTGAACAATGTCCATCTAGATCTCAGGGATCGACATTATTTATAGCAAGATTCAGAACTAACGCGCATTCACATTCTTTCTACCCCTCCGCTATTAGACTTTTTGAGATCACTGATTATTTAGCTAAATCCCGGTATCTCCAGGTAAAAATTTGTAATACATTACAATATACGTGCCAGCAGACACAGAGATGTGGACATGAAAGCTGTCCAGTTATTTTTGCGAAATTGGGTCAGCCCCTTAACGCCTGTAATATGAACACACACAACACCAACCCACGTCCACTCTCTGCCTCTTTCTATATATATAGAACACCGCTCACGGCAAACTAACACACTCTGTCGGCCACATCCCCTCCCTCTTTCTCTCTCTCTCT
>JAUELK010222083.1:0-10053 GCA_031471215.1 Gastropteron pacificum | reverse complement strand
CCTATCCCCCCATTTATGAATTTTAGCCAATAGACCTACTTTTTCTTTCATTAAGTTTCGACACTGAAAAGTACATTTTTATTCCTTATTAATACGGTCGAAATTGCGAACTGCAGCAAGTACGAAGCCGACAGGTACCGGAGAGTAGACCCTTTCTTACTTTACGAAAGTCGCGATGTACCCCCCCGCCCGTTTATTAATTTCAGAGACATTGTCCAACCCCCCTGTTTATTCGTTTGTTAGTGTCCTCTTATTGTCTTATCTGTGTATTAAATCTCTTATTGTCTGTGCCCTCTCTCATCTCCCAGGTAATATTCCTCTGCCAAAGTCCCTGATGATTGTCAAAATGCCCAGACTGGACAATGTGCTCTTACCTTCTGTTGAGCTCAAGGTTGGTGCTGTGATGATGATTGTCTTAGGGATTGATTTTGTGATTGCCAGAATGGTTGAGATTGTGATTGTGACGATGATTATCTTGCTCAGACTGTGAGGACCATTGCTGTACAGTATCCACCCGCTCATAAGAATGTCTGATATAAGAACACTTCGATTTTCTGGTCGACCAAATTTGTTCTCTATTTTTGCTCCGGGTTTGTTTTTTTGTTTTTTTATTTTTAATTTTGTCTTTTTTTGTCTTTTCTTTACTTTCTTTTTTAAAATTCTGTTTTGTTTGTTTTTTTATTTTTTTCTTCTTTTAGCTCAGGTGGGTTTGCAAAAGTCTATTGAATTATTGTATAAGCTTTTGCTTGGAAGGTTACTAAAAGAGTATGTAAAGAGGTTTCATGTAGGCTAGTCTAAGAATTTTTGCTACGGATAAAAGAACGGCTGACTGTTTAAACAAATTGTCACTAATCAGAAAACGTACTTACTCACTTAATCCTCTTTGTGCTCGCCTGCACATGAGTCCTCAACCAGAGATTTCCATTGGTCACGGTCGGCTGCAATACACTCAGTCGGTAGCGTGCTGGACTCGGGATCCAACGACCTTGAGTTCGAGCCCCGACGATGCGAGTTCCGAAAACTCTTGTGAAAGTTTTTTTACCACCTTTTCCTCATCCCACCCAGGTGTAAAAGGGGTA
The DNA here is from genome assembly GCA_031471215.1 of Gastropteron pacificum. Classification (NCBI taxonomy): domain Eukaryota; kingdom Metazoa; phylum Mollusca; class Gastropoda; order Cephalaspidea; family Gastropteridae; genus Gastropteron; species Gastropteron pacificum. Next base: position 8,974 of record JAUELK010222083.1, on the reverse strand, counting down.
CCCGGCTATAGGCCTTTTTCTGTGCCTCACAGGCTGCCTGTACTTGTGTTAAATGTTTGTGATGTGTTATGTGTTGTATGCGTTAGTAGCCTGTCGGGGGAGTAATAGATGTAAATCGCTTTGAGCTCTCCAAAGGAAAAGCGCTTTATAAAGGCCATCTTTACTTGACTCGTCTAAGCAGAAATAGTAGTATTAGTATTAGCGTTGTCAGTTTGGCATGTGTAGCCAAAAACCTATTCCTATTCCAGGTGGACCCTTCAGGCCAATACAAAGATTTGGTTCACCCAGTCAAGTTTGGCTCCCACTACAGGCTGGCAGGAGGAGTGAACCTGCCCAAGATTATCACCTGCTTGGCCTCCGATGGCAAGGAAAGGACCCAGCTCGTCAAGGTATTGGAGTAGTTTTGTTTCAATTTGACTTTTACACCCTAAAGACACTTTTTAGATTACATAAGAGGTGGGACCTACGTTTTTACGTCCGTCTCCGATAGGACGGGGATGGACTGCCATGATAACCGCCCACGCGGGGGGGTTGGACAATGTCTCTGAAATTAATAGAGGGGGGGGGAGTTACATCGCAGCTGTCATAAAATAAAAAAGGGTCTACTCTCCAGTACTTGTTGGCTCCGTACTTGCTGCAGTTCGCAATGTCGACCGTATTAATAAGGAAAAAACTTAATTTCTCATAGTCTTTTGTCTTTCCTTTTCTTTTTCTTCCTATTTTTTTCTTAAACCCTTTGAAGCCGAATGCCCGGTTGACCGGGAAAAAATGAACACTAATTTGTGACAGAATACTGGTAAAGCAGTCTTTAGTAGCTTAGTCAGCTTCTACTAAAAAATTAACCATGCTCAGGAAGCCAGGCACAGCGACCATTTTGGGTCAGGTTTCAAAGGGTTCAAACAATACAAATTGATGTCTTGATATTTTGTCTCAAATGATTGTTGAAAACATTTTGTTTGATATATTTCAGGGTCGGGATGACTTGCGCCAGGATGCAGTGATGCAGCAAGTGTTTGCCCTAGTCAACCAACTCCTGGGCAGCCACTCTGAGACCAAACACAGACAGCTGCATGTCAGGACCTACAAGGTAAGTAAATCTACCACAGGAGGGTTTTTTGCAATTCTCAATAATAATGATGATGATAATGATAATAACAATAGTAATAATAGTAATAATTATAATAATAACAGTAATAATAATAATGTTGTTGATGTTGCGATCAGGCACAAGTTATGAGTTATTCACTCTTCAGTGGTCTAATAGACCTACAGAGCCAATGGCAGTCTAGCTCTGCAACCTGGGACTGGAGAGCCTTCAAATTGGTCCCTTGTTCATGCAATTGTGCAATACAGTCACAAGACCCCTCCGAATCAGATAACTCCTTTGTGCAATGCAGTCATTGAGTTGGTACTGCCTATATTGATGCAACGTTTGGGACACTTACAGTTACAGACATGATTTGGGACTGAATCTGGTGTATGTCACATCATTTTCTGTAGCCCTGGTGCTTGAACTTGTGTGAAAAAATTCATAATTTATAGTTTCCATGATTCTCCATAGGTTGTGCCTTTGAGTCAAAAGTGTGGCTTACTCGAGTGGTGTGAGGGGACACTGCCTATGGGCGAGTACTTGATTAGCTCAAAGGGTGCTCATGCACGCTACAGACCCCAGGATTGGGCTTTCACTGCGTGTCGCACCCATCTAAATGTGAGTCAGTCAAGAGAATAATTTCTACAGGGATGGAGATTTTGCGGAAATTTCCGCATATGCCGATTTTTTGTCTGTGGCATACCTTTTTTAGTTCAAGTACTCTGTACACAGAACATTTTTTCTATTCGGTAATGTTGCGAGAAAAACTGCTGCTTTTTCTTTTCAAGACACTGCCCATCCCTGTTTGTAGAGGAATTGTTTACTTTCGATATTTTCCCATCACAGAATGCATATTTTGCCTTAGTGATGTACAATTTTTGACACATTGAAAAGGAGGTTTTCTATTATCATTAGACATTATTATTATTGTTATTATTATTATCATTCTTAGTGCTTTTGTATTATTAGACTTACTAGTATATTTTCATCGTTCCTTATTCCATCCCTCCCGTTTATTAGTTTTAGCCCTCGAATGACCTACTTCTTCTTTCAGTACGTTTCGACACCGAAATGTACGTTTTTTCCTTATTAATGAATAATACGGTCGGTCAAATTGCAAACTGCAGCAAGTACGAAGCCAACAGGTACCAGAGAGTAGACCCTTTTTTACTTCACGAAAGCTCTGATATGTAGCCCCCCCCCCCCCCTTAATCCTCACTAGTTGTAAGCAAGGAATCATTGCTGTGTACCACAGAGTGCAGGCAGCAATGCAGACAGGAGGTTCCAGGCGTATCAGGAAATCTGCAAACACTTTCGCCCTGTGTTCCGACATTTCTTCATGGAGAACTACCCCGAGCCAGCCATGTGGTTTGAGAGACGGCTCGCCTACACCAGGAGTGTGGCCACAAACTCCATCGGTAAAGCGACCATCGGGACATTGGATAGATAGTAATAATAATAATAATAATAATATCATTTATATAGCGGTTTATCCCCACAAAGTGGGCCCAAAGCGCTTTACATTGTATTTTAAGGACTTGCACGCCTCAGTCACACACAATCGCCTCTCATTCACTATCACAAACATAAACTAGCAACTTCCCATGTACTACGAAGGTTCTAGTAGATGCCTTTCCTTTTGTGCTCATCTGCTCTATGTCATTATTATTAGTGGACATTACCATTGTTGTGTTCTTATGATGGCTGTGATGGAATGCTTACCAGTCATGATACTAATGGTATGATTTGATATGATATCATTTCCGGACGCTGTTAGACCTTTTGGCCGTTCTTGTAGTCTCTGCCTTTGTTACTTTTCCTAATGTTTTGGGTTGTTTTTTTAATATATTTCTGTTTCTCTTCCTCTATGCCCCTGCACCTGCCAGTTGGTCACATCTTAGGGCTGGGAGATCGCCACTTGATGAACATCTTGATTGATCTGACGACAGCAGAACTTGTGCACATTGACCTGGGTATGCTTGCCTTTTTAGTTTACAACACATCAAGACTTCTTCATTTTGTGAATTATACTCCAAGACTTCTTCTTCTTCTTCTTCTTCTTCTTCTTCTTCTTCTTCTTCTTCTTCTTCTTCTTCTTCTTCTTCTTCTTCTTCTTTGTTCTCATACTCCGAGACAATGAGGCTAAGTTTGAAAGTGTTTTGTGTTTGATTTTCATTTAACATGTTTTATCTTTTGACACCAATAATATTACCTTTTTGTGTTGAATGTGCCGTTGCACCCAAACTGAATAATGAAAATGAATCTCTCTCCGTCCTTCAGGCATTGCCTTTGAGATGGGACGCATTCTACCCACCCCGGAAACTGTTCCATTCCGACTGACTCGAGACATTGTCGATGGCATCGGGCTCACTGGAGTGGAAGGGGTCTTCAGAAGGTTTCTGTTCAATTAGGTTTTCCAGTGATATTGTTACATAATATTGGTGTAATTCCCGCAAAATATATTGTAGATTTATCACCAAAAATAAAATGACCATTATCATCATCATCATCATCATCATCATCATCATCATCATTATCATCTGTCCCATGTACACCGACATGAGTTTCCCCATTTGCGTGGATTACTACAAGTTTATCTTATCTTATCTTATCTTATCTCGTCTTATCATATCTTATCTCGTCTTATCATATCTTGTCTTGTCTTATCTCGTCTTATCATATCTTGTCTTGTCTTGTCTTATCTTATCTTACCTTAGGTGTTGTGAGAAGACCATGCAAGTGATGCGTGATGACTGCGAGGCCCTGCTGACCATCGTCCAGGTGTTGCTGTATGACCCACTCTCTCACTGGACCCTCACCCCTGACCAGGCACTGCTCATACAGGTGACTGCACCTTCACCTCTCCTTCATCATTGGATTTTTCTATTTGTATTTGTTATACAAACAGATATAGAGCCATGCGGTGGCCGAATGGTTAACTCTTTGGGCTAGCCAGTTTGGTCTCCAAGTGGGCAACCCGAGTTCGAATCCCAGTAGTGGGTTTTAGACTTAGGTCGTGTGGGTGGTTTTCATGGCTGTCCATCTCCATCTTATTGGAGACGGAAGTTAAAACGTAGGTCCCACCTCTTATGTGATCTAAAAGGTGTTGCTAGGGGTATAAAACTCAAACTAAAGCAAATGATATAAGTGGAGTTCACATAAGATAAAGTCACTGAAGATAAAAAAATCTTGTTTGAAGTAAACTTTTTGTCTGGTCTCGTTTCTTTTTATCTAGGACAAGATGGTAATATAAACCTTTTTTTTCTGTTTCCAAGGAGTTAACTTAAGCAGACTCTACTATAGGTTTTTACACTATAAATGTCACCAAACAAGTTGCCATTGGGGGTCAAGTGCTAGCTATACAAGTTTAGCTACTATTGTTACTTTTTCCATCCTTCTCAGGGAATGTATCTTGGTATTATTATGGAGATGGGCGATGTCAACATGTCTTTCCACTCAGATCCTATTGGAGACAAGTGCCAATATCTAGGCCCCACCCTCCCTCTTACGTTACCTAATTTGTTTGCCTGGTGTGTTAAAACTCAATTTGAAGTCAAATTGTTTATGTCTGCAGCGCAAACGTGTTAAAACTCAATTTGAAGTCAATTGTTTTTGTCTCCAGCGCAAACGTGATCAGACCAACCTAGTGGACACGCTGGACTTGAGTGGCTCAGTGGCCAGTAGCGGGCAGTCAACCAATGGTCAGTTCCCCAGTCAGGCCAGCACAGTGCTTCAGCAGCCCACTGGACAGAGTGGTGAGTACTCTATGTCTTGACCCATGCCTCTTGACTCCTTGTAGACTAATAATAGATGACAGATTGCATTTATTTATATATGTATAGCACTTTTCCACCGCTCTGCAAAATAAAAGATAATAGATTGCATTTACTTATATAGCGCTTTCCCCCCGCTCTACAAAAAAATAGATAACAGATGGCATTTACTTATATAGCGCTTTATATAGCACTACAAACTACAAGCTCAAAGCGCTTTACAGACACTATTTTTACCCTGTTCGAATGAATTCATTCCAAAGCCTTCTCAACCTCCTGGGAGGCATACTCGTAGTGCTACCTGGTCGACGCCCATGCCAATATACTAACAACATCTTTCACTGTCTATAGTTGGGTACCCATTTTACACTTGGGTGAAGTGACCAAGTGTGTAGAACAATGAACATGCCTTGACAGGCCTAAACTGTTGAACAAGTCAAGTCAAGAATTTGTCATTATGATCCACTCAGACTGCAGCACCTGAGACAGAGCCTTTCCTCCTTTCTTTCTTTTCTTGCTGACTGTGATGTCTCGCAGTATGTGTTCCCTTCGATACAGATGCTCTCCATTCATCTCTATTGTCTGCCTCTCTTTCCCATATTGTGTTGATGTCAATTTCAGCTGTTCTCATGTCACATTTGCACACGTCTGAGTATCTGAGCTTCGGTTTTCCTCTTGAGCGAGTGCCTGTTCTTAACTTAATGCTCCATAGAAATGAATGTCTTTTGGGATGCATCCATCAGGCATTCTCCTTACATGACCTATCCAGCATAGGCGTCTTTTGGATAGCAGCGCAAACATGCTTGGCAAGTTGGCTTTTTCCAGAACGCTGCTATTGGTTGTGTGATCTTTCCATGATATCTGGAGTATTTTTCTGAGGCATCTTTGGTTTCAGTAATCAGTATGGCTCTAATGTAATGTAGGCATACATGTATTCTTACTCACTTACTCTATTTTCTTCACTTATCTTTGACCTCTCCATGTCCCCCTCAGGGTGCGGGGAGGACCAGAACCAGCTGGCAGAGCGTACCTTGCTGCGCCTGAAGCAGAAGCTGTGTGGCCAAGAGGAAGGCGTGCCTCTCAGCATTCCAGGCCAGGTCAACTTCCTCATCCAGCAGGCCAGCGACCCCAGGAACTTATGCAAGCTGTTCCCAGGATGGCAGCCCTACTTGTAACCAGCACTAACTATGAGCAAATTCAGGGCCAACCACTTGAAGGCTGCAGGAAAACTACTTGCATATTTTCTCTTTTAAAAAAAAACTTTATTGTATATATGAAGATAGCAAAAAACATGCACCAGTTTACAAACAACGATTTATATGCTTTTCAGATTGTATAGTGATGCTGTACAGTGAGTGAGTGAGTGACATGGTATGTTAGTTTGTGTATGGAGCACCTAGAGCCCATGTAGTGGGGATAGACGCTATACAAATGACCTTCATTATTATTATTATTTTATTATATGAGGCTGCAGTCATAATTGGAAGAAGAAGAAGAAGAAGCGACCACAATCGTCGAGCTGATTATTCTGTCACTATTATAAGGGGTCTGCGAGCGGATTTAGAGTGTTTAAAACATTTTTTTAAATTAAAAGACTTTAGAACGGACAGGAGGCCATTGACACGAAGGTGTCAGTGGTGTCTGCCTCTATAAAATTCTGTGGGAGGACGTTCAAATCCCTGATGGTTCGGGGCAGAAATGCCTGCCGTCTATACTGTGTTCTGCATTGTGGGACAGCAAACTGCTGGTTGTGACCACAGCGGCGGCAACAACAACATGATGTAAAATACATAATTATTACGCATAAAGTTGAGAATACTTTTACACCATGTAGCCTTAAACATTAAGTGGGTATTAAAAATGTTAGCAATTTACAGAGATATAGATATATTTGGATAGATAATAATATGATATTGCTATACATTGATTTGAAAATGTTAACAAATCACAGAAGTTACAAATAAGAGATGAGAAAATATACATAATAGGTAGTCTAAAGTGATAAGAGGATAGTGAATGGGTATTAAATATTGTTAATAATTTACAGAAATATAGATATACATAATATTATAATATACACTAATTTGAAAATGATAACAAATCACAGAAATTGAATCTATAAGATTTGAAGAAAATCTTACAAAGCAGCACCTTTGTAATGAAGATATCATGCAGCCAGGACTGTGTTCATTTGAAAAATTGTGTATAATATTGTGTAAATTGTCACTAATGTGTTAATTCATACATAGGTACACAAAATGTGAGCGGATTTACTGTTGTATGGTTTAGTGTAATGTTACTTGTTGTGTTCTAGGGTTACATGAATCATTTTGATGATTGTCGTTTGGAACTTTTTATTTGTTGGCATTTCTTAGTCCATATGGATTCGGAACCTTGCAATGTCTATGTACGAACTTTGTATATTAATATCCTTTGTAATAAACAATATAAAAATGTGTAAGATAGGGGGCGGAGGGGGGGGGGGGTCGAAAAGTCCCCAAAAAGTTGTAAGATTGTATTTGAGAAGCCCTAATGCTAATTTCACACTGTTTTAAATTTATTTTAGAATCAGAATGTATGTGGTTGCAGTGTGATGTATATTTTAATATGAAATTTGTAACGCCAGCTGTCTAAACGCTAAATTTGTTGACATGAAATTTGCTAACTTAAAAGAATATTTTAGGTTTGCCTACTGTACAGTGGTCTCCGCCTAACAACCTGATCCGCCTAAGAACTCACATTTTAGGCAAAACCACATTTTTAACCTTAGAACCTGTTTATTTTGCTCTAACGTTTCACGTTTCCAACATTCTTTCAAAGTGCTAACATGGAAATGCATTGAAAAATCACTAGAAACCATGGATGGTTACAAAACCCGATCAAGACTGATGAATGCTATGCAAAGAAGCCCAAATATGGAGGCAATAGGCAAGTCCCAGATGTCTGGGCATCGCAAAGCGGGAACAGACTATGTGCCGACCAGGCAGCACTACTACAGTATGCCTTCCAGGAGGTTGAGATGGCTTTGGAATGAAACAGGTCTGCCAAGCTCTTTGAGCTCAAAGAGGAAAAAGCGCTGTATAAATAGGCTATTATTATTTATTTTTATTGTATTTGAAAGTCAACATCTTCTTTTGACATTGCTTGCCTTATTCCGTATGGCCTACATGTTCAGACTTGTACAAGTCATTTTGATTTGTATGAAGTGAAGTTTTTTTGTCATGTTATGTAATATAGCAGCACTCTGTTGTTACAGTTCTCAGCTTTCACAACTGACCAATTGTTTCTGTAAGAAGCTACATTTGACCTAGCAGCATGCATATATATGATCTGATTTATTTTGTTACATGACTTCCAAGCATGTTGCTTAATCTGTTGATAATAAACTTTTTAAAAACAAAATTGAAATTGTGTTATTTTTAAAACCGTTTTCTGAATGTTCATTTCACAGGGTATTTTTCATTTCTTGTTTTTGTGTGCCTAAGAAAACTCAACTGGAGGCTTATTGAAAGGGATGGGATCCAAATAGACAACAGAAATGACCCAAGACAGGATAGGATGGAGAGTTTGTTGATAGTCTTTACTCTGCCATAGCTGATGAGGATGGTGATGGTGGTGATGATGATGAAGAAGAAAAATTTACATTGATGTTTTATTTTTTTTTAATGAGAATATTTATCACATACACTTCTTTTTTTTTTTTTTATGTCAACAGACATTCCTGTAACATAATTTCACTTAATCTCAGAAATGATGCAACGCCTTGTGACAAAAAAAACAACATGTACTGGTAATAGATTGTCTAAGAAAAATAAACAGACACAAAATAGCCCTCATGACTTGTACAGAAACCTATCAAAACTTCTACGATTCAGATTTTAAACACTATCAATGCAGTGCACTGTTGTCAGGAGTGTGTTAGCAGCACAGTGGTAAAGCCTACAGCCAACTTCAAGGTTTTGAAACTCGGAGGTCCTGTGTGTGCATGTTGCGCAAGTTAAAGATCCTTTGACAGTTTGAAATCGATGAAGAGTAAGCCAGTTATGATGGTCGCTGTCCATGCAAAATGCAAACTTCAAAATTCAATTCAACACTATCATACCCCGCCCCC
>JAUELK010222072.1:0-10054 GCA_031471215.1 Gastropteron pacificum | reverse complement strand
GAGAGAGAGAGAGAGAGAGAGAGAGAGAGAGAGAGAGAGAGAGAGAGAGAGAGAGAGAGAGAGAGAGAGAGAGGCTTTCAAGGTTTGGGAAGTATTTAACTACCAAGGCTTTATGGTGGGTCCCTAATCAGAACAGACAAGCGAAACCCCAGGACTGTTAAACGAAAACCTGAGCCAGTTTAACATTGATGTAGTCTAATTCCTTCAAAGATAAGTCAAACATTCTGTCATTCCTTCGTTATTTCGTCGCTTTCCCTTGATCTTTGAAGGTTTTAGAGTGCATGAGGCTGCGTGGTGGTCGAAGGGTTACCGAGTTTAGTCTCCAAGCGGGCGTCCCGGGTTCGAATCAAGATGAGGGCATTCTGAATTGGTTCGCGTGGGCAGTTTTCATGTCTGTCCACCCCCATCCTATCGGAGGCGGACATGAAAACGTAGGTACCACCTCTTATATACTGGATTCTGGATACTGGATATGCATTTGTAGAGCGCACAAATCCATCACCAGGCGCTGGGCATGTATGCTCTAATAAGTGTCGCTAGGGGTGTAAAACTCAAGCTCAAACAAAGAGTGGAGGGGTGGAGGGGTTAACGATCTCGAGCCCCGACTATTATATAATGATATTATAGTATAGCTGTTTCCGTACAGCCATTCTCACGAGCGACGTAATTGTCCAGAGCGGAAACTGTCATCTTGAGACTGGACGGAGACGTCTTAATGCTGGAAGAGTCCTCTAAGGACTGCTCACGTACTGTAAACACGCGCATTTCTGTGTCTTGATATAATAATAATGATAATAATAATGATAATAATAATGATAATAATAATAATAATAATAATAATAATAATAATAATAATAATAATAATAATAATAATAATAATTAATAATAAAGTTTATTTCTATAGCGCCTATCCAAAAAGCTCTAGGCGCTTTACAATAAAATATACAGGCACAATCACACGTGCAATATAACATAACAGGATACACATGATCAATCATAAAGAGTTAAAATAACAAATGCACAACACTGACTAAAACAGATATTCCCTAAAAAGGTATGTTTTAAGCTCATTTTTGAAATGGGGGGTTTTGTCAATGTTTTTAAGATGTGCTGGCATGGCGTTTCACACATGTATTATGTATTCCCAGTGAAGATAAGCACTGCAAACGCCGTGCAGACTGATACGTTCTGTTTCTTGTTCAGTTTATTTTACTTGATTTCTGCTACTGAACCAGTTTAATATAAACTTTTTTTCCATTCTGTGAGTGTGTGCTTCCTTGTTGTTGTCTTTGTTTCTGTATATTGTTCCCCCTATCACTGTAAGGCTACGACGAACGAACGCTAAAGGAATACGCGAAAGAAACCCAGATGTATAGTAAAACCTCGGTTTGGATACAATGTATTTATGGTCATCGCGTAGTACTTAGTGTACTTTAGACTGTTATGTTGTTCCGAGATGGTGGACTAGACCACGACTTGTGCCATTGTTGTAGGACAGGTTTTCTTCTGAAGATTGTTTCAATCACTGAAAGAGTTGCATGTTGCTTTGGTGTCTTTTTTGAAAATGGCCTTTTCCCTTTTTATTGACAACCCGAAAAATGAAAGGTCTAGAATCCAGAAAGCTTGAAGATGATTTCTATTGTTGTTTTTTCTCATCTGACGAGAACTATGTCATTGAAAAGACACTTTACGAAGTCCTGTAAACTGTCGCCATATTTAACGTGTACCCGGCTATAGACAGTCTTGTCAGAGTCCTTGGCGGAAGCTACTACCAACGACTATGTTCAAGGAAGTACTGAAATAGAACTCGCTTGAGCTCAAAGTGCTTTACAGCAAATTATTACCCCGACAGACCTGTTTCATTCCAAAGCCATCTCAACCTCCTGGGAGGGATACTGGTAGTGCTGCTTGGTCGGCGCGTAGTGCTGGATGGTGGTGGATAGGAAATACTCTCAAATTCAAATGGAGTCGGCACGGCTGGGATTCGAACCCCGGACCTTTGACTCGTGAGGTCAACACACCGACCACTTGACCAATAGATCACCAGTTCTTATTTTCGAAGAATCTTAGCTTTCCCCCAAACGACAGAGGCTGTATTTGTTCTCCCTGATCACCCCCCCCCCCCCTCCCTCACCCTCTTTTCACCTCCCCAGCATGTCTTTATCCTACTACCCCTCCCTCCAACCTCTTCCTCTTCTAACCTCCCTACAACATGGACTCTTCTCAACTCCTCCCATCTCCTCCCTTCAACCACCTCCTCCCCATCTCTCCCCTCCTCTCCTTCACAACTTATCCCATCCTTAGGCACAGCTCTAACCTCTTTCCCTCCCTCCAACCTCCTCTATCTAACATCTTCCATCCCCTCCCCTCTGGTCACCCTCCCCTCTCTTATCACAACTCTTACCCTTTCGCCCAACTTTCTCTTCACCCCCCCCCCTCCACCGTCCCCTCCTCCCCTGCACCCCCTTGCCCTCCTCAACCCCATACAGTCCCTCATCATCCCCTCTCTACAATCTCCCCCCCCCCTCCCCATGGTTTCGTATGGTCACTGACAAGAGCTCGCCCGTGCGACACAGGAAGTGGTTTTGCCTTAGTGGGTCGGACTATCTAGATCTACATTACTCACACATCACTAAGACTGTCTAGATCTACATTACTCACATACACCACCAAGGTTCCCACGATACTCTGAATCTAGATCTAGAGTCCTCAATAGGACATCATTCCTACCTTATCCACTCACGGTTTCACATTCACAAGTTGTCATTGTCATCATAATATGTCATCAATGTCACCATCATATTGTTCTTCTTTTTTTTTGTACTGCCTATTGTTTGGTACTAGTTTGTGATGATTTCTATAAGCGTGTATGGTTTAAAAAAATGATTATGTTCCAGACACGACTGCGCACTCTTAACTCACTTAGATCACGTGATGGTCGTGTTTGGTGTGCACGTGCTTTTTCTTGTCTTTTGTATACCCCATTTTAAAACCTGATGGTTCTCGTGTATTGTTGTACTTGATGTGCACTCACTGACGGGAGAGGACGATGCCTTATAGTACTCACTCTTTAATTTGATATACTTATAATTGTACTCACTTATAGTCCTCTATTCCTCTTTGTTTTCAGCGGCTCTCAGCACGCCATTGAGCTGTTCTAATCTAATATAATGTAAACATATACAATATAAAGAGTTTGTTACTTGACAATAAAAGTGTACGATTAAAGACTGCATGTCCACAAGAAGAATGCTTTCCTTGATTTAAGAAATGCACATGGTGTTTAAAAACATTGTTACGGAATGATAATGAATTAGAATTCATTGCTTATATCTTCTTGTATTTCAGGTTTCACACGGACTCTTCCAGGAGAACTAAATATGTCTTGAAAAAAGATTTCAACTTCTTTCTGCAAGTCAATCTATGAACGGACAATTTATTCATCATTCGAAGATACAAGCTTTTCAACATTTCCCATCGAAGACTATTGAAGCATCCCTGTGTGCAATACAGTGTGTTTCTGGACTTCAACATTTCAGAGAAAGGTGTGTCCATTCAAAAAGATTTAAACGAAAACAGTTTCTCGCTGTGCTCAGTTCCAGTATGGATCTCGGACTTCCAAACCTTGGACTGAGAAGTTCAGCAATCTTGGTCCTGTTCATCATCTTCGTCGGATTTCATACAAGTAAGTTGGTGATGAAAGAAATGATATAAGTAATATTCATTATTACTATTACGATAGTCTTTATTATTGAAGAATCTCTAATGATAGAAATGATAAGTTGGCCGCGCGGTGGCCGAATGGTTAACACGTTGGGTTAACGAGTTTGACACGGTTTCGAATTCCCATGAAAGATGATATTGAAAACCCAATGAAACAATATGTGTACCTGACAGCAAAAAGCAGATACAAATCGTATTTTATGATTCCGAGACATCCGTCAAAGTCGAAATTAAGAAAATGATGGAAACCCATTGAGACACATTTCAAGCTCCACATCAAGAAATATGAACGCTAAAAGATGTCTTTGAGTATTTTAATATCTTTCTTTTTTCTTTCTTTTTCCTGTAAGAATCTGTCTTGAACAGTACTTGAATGGGTTTTTTTTTCTCAGTTCGTTGTTTTCCCAGGTTGACACATTCAATGCATACATAAATAACTGAAACTGGAAATCTGTAAAGACCATCTTAAAGAGAAAATGCTACAGTTTTAGAAACAAGTGGAATATTGGGAAGTGAGTTTTCCGACTCTTAGGTGCTTTTTGCTGTCAGGTGCACAATAACATGTTTCTTCCAACGACAATAATACGCATTTCAGGAACCTTGTCATATTTCTTTTCACCTCATGCTATGTCTATTCTATTCACTTACCTATACTGTGTGTTGATATGCAGATGTGTCCCACAATGGTTGTTTGTTTGTGAATGTATTCAGAACATTGTGAAACCAACATACCCCCATGGGATAATAAAGAATAATCTTATCTTATCTTATTTTATGTCCAAAAGGAATTTGTTTGACCAGGATTGATCCGGAAGTAGTGTACAGATGCGGTTGTAAATAAACCAATTTGGAGGAATTAAAATGTTGTTTTGTTTTTTTGCTCATCTTTTAGTTCAAAGCCATCATACTATGGTTTCTCAAACTTCTTTACCCTCTTTTAGGGTAGGCTTTAGGGCGGGGAACACAGTGTGTGCGCCAGGCAGGCGTTTTCGACGTCAAACATAAGCAGTAAAAGTACTGTATCATTGTACTATTGTACCCAAATAGTTCACTAGCCTGGATAGGTCTTCAGACTGCATTGAGCTCATGGCTGTGGGAAAGCTAAATATTGAAAATATATGTGTAGAATGAGTATATCTGGTTATATCTAGCTGACAACAGACAGTGAAAGATGATGTCAGTATGTTTGTGTGGGCACCGACCAGGCAGCACTGCCATTATGTCAGTATGTTGGTGTGGACACCGACAAGGCAGCACTGCCAGTATGTCAGTATGTTGGTGTGGGCTCCAACCAGGCAGCACTGCCAGTATGTCAGTATGTTTGTGTGGACACCGACCAGGCAGCACTGCCATTATGTCAGTATGTTGGTGTGGACACCGACCAGGCAGCACTGCCATTATGCCAGTATGTTGGTGTTGACACCGACCAGGCAGCAGTGCCATTATGTCAGTGTGTTGGTGTGGGCTCCGACCAGGCAGCACTGCCATTATGTCAGTGTGTTGGTGTGGGTGCCGACCAGGCAGCACTGCTATTATGTCAGTGTGTTGGTGTGGGTGCCGACCAGGCAGCACTGCCATTATGTCAGTATGTTTGTGTGGACACCGACCAGGAAGCACTGCCATTATGTCAGTGTGTTGGTGTGGGTGCCGACCAGGCAGCACTGCCATTATGTCAGTGCGTTGGTGTGGGTGCCGACCAGGCAGCACTGATATTTTGCCTCCCTGGAGGTATAGATGGCTCCAGGAGGAATTAGGTCTGTTTGATTAAAGTACAGACATGTAGATTTAAAGGGGCTTTTGCATATAGCTTGCTCTAGATCTGGGTGTGGCGTTTACATTAGGTTTGTTTGGGCAGCAGGGATTTTAATGCCTTCAAATTTTCTGAAGAACGAGATGAAGCGTAAATTACCAGTAATTTATATAGCGCTTTTCCCTGTTCTACAGCAAGCTCAAAGCACGTTACAACCGCTACTCCCCCGACAGACCTGATTCCTTCCAAAGCCATCTCTACCTCCTGAGAGGCATACTGGTTGTTCTGCCTGGTACTGGTAGGCACGTAGTGCTGCCTGGTCGTTGCCCATACATTGTGACACGCTCTTTCACTGTCTATAGTCCGAAACCCTTTTACACCTTGGTGGGGTGAGATAGTACTTTTTTTTCCAAGAGTACACCTGGAGTTGGGTAATAACATTTCTCTCAAATCCAAATCGAGTGAAAAGCTTTTTTTTTTTTTTAGGGCTGGTAAATCAATTCATGTCAGATTTGTCTGGGTGAAAGCTACTAATATCTTTTCTTCTAGTCTATATTAATTTTAGCCACGTTTTGCTTATCAATCTAATGTGTTTTTATGTACAACACCAAAGCAATGTGACATTTGAATGGACAATAAAGTTTGATCTTATCTTATATTTCATTATGCAATATTCCCTGTGGATTTGACCGTAGACCTTTCACCACCGGCTGGTGACACGTTGACATGTAGGCTGTCACACTGAACCATGACCTCTGGTCACTTTGTCATTATTGTCGCGGATATTACGCCCACAAATCCGGCACTTGAACGGTTTCCATAATTATCCCATAATGAACCGACAGCTGCTTTCTGCATTTGGACGAAAGACGCGTGACACAAGAGGCACAAGTAGTCATGTCACAGACCCTACGTACAGACGGGACACTTGGCTAGTTTAGCGTAGCCAACCCGAGCAAGTCCTGTGTGTACAAACAACATAATATAGCGATACAACGGATAATAGGAGAGTATGAATAAAGCTGACAACGTGTTAAAAGCCCTTCTGTTGTGTGCTGGGGACGCGCTAGAGGAGGCTACGCTTTGTTTACAAAGAGGAAGAGAGCAGAGTCCAGTGCCATCGTCTCTGGTTATGTGACGTCATTCACACCGAGTCTATTTTAAAGTGTACAGCGCCTCGAGCTCATGCTAATGGGGATGATGCGCGTTCGAAATGAACTCCATTTTAATTATTATTATTTGTATTATTATTATTATTATTATTATTATTATTATTATTATTATTATGTACTTTGGGTTATATGACGTCACTCACACCTAGTGTATGTACTTTTGGTCATGTGACGTCACTCACACCGAGTCTATGTACTTTTGGCAACCATGTAAGAGTGCTATCACTCACGGGTTTCAATAGTTTACCACTCATTTACAGTTCGAAATCTCCGTATCAGCCAAATGACACTTCTTCTCATGCATGGTTAGGCCTACATTGATTGCAAGGCTTGCATTTCTTGAGCCAAAAAAGATACTTCCTTAGATAGTGAACAACGATCGACTAGTCTGAATTATTTTTTCTAGTAAGTAATCTTATACTCAATGATTAGACCGCTTGGACCAAAAGAGGCGTGCTTAGGAAGATAGGTGACAGCACCGCGCATCACGGCAAAGTTCTTTAAAACAAAATTTAATACTTTGTTTTTAATATTGGTATTCATTGCAGTACACATTTGTCAACATAGGTGAACATTACATAATATGGACACACACACACACACACACACACACACACACACATACACACACATACACACGCGCGCACGCACACGCACACACACATACACACACACACACACATACACACACACACACACACATACATACATTAACACACATAAACGCGCGCGCACACACACACACACACACACATACACACACACACACACACACACACACACATACACAAACAACGCCTAGACAAGACGATATATCGAACATTGGATAAACATGGCCTAGACAAAACGTTGTATCCAACTTTAGATGGACATGGCCTAGACAAGACGTTATATCGAACATTGGGTGGACATGGCCTAGACAAAACGTCATATCGAACAGTGGATGGACATGGACAAGACAAGACGTTATTTCAAACTTTGGATGGACATGGCCTAGACAGGACGTTATATCGAACTTTAGACGGACATGGCTTAGACAGGACGTTATATCGAACTTTAGACGGACATGCCTTAGACAGGACGTTATATCCAACTTTAGATGGACATGGCTTAAGAAGACGTTATATCGAACTTTGGATGGACATGGCCTAGACAGGACGTTACATCGAACTTTGGGTGAACATGGCCTAAATAAGATGTTATATCGAACTTTGGATGGGCATGACCTAGACAAGACGTTATATCGAACTTTAGATGGGGATGGCCTAAACAAGACGTTATATCGAACTTTGGGTGAACATGGCCTAAATAAGACGTGATTGAACCACCTCGCCCAAGGCGGGCGTTTGTAGTATAAGATCTTATGAGTAGCCTATATCGCGCTTCTCACGACAACCTCTAAATTCACTCTTAATTCGGTCTCTAGTCGTTTTATTCTCTGTGAGTTCTCTGTGAGTGAACCGTCGCAGCAAGGGCGGGAGTACTTAAGAAGACGTAAGAGTTCGCCTGTAATGATAGCCCAGGCCTTTCCGGCATCTCCGGCCAAATGCTGGTGTTGGTGACCGCTACGTTGGCTAAGTAGGTCACCTACAACCACAGACCCTAGATCCACGTACAGACGGGACACTTGGCAATTTTAGCGTAGCCCAAACGAGCGCGTTCCGTGTTTACAAACAGCACATAACGATACAAAGGATGGTAGGACAGTGTGGGTAAAGCTCACACGCGTTGGTTTGTAAACGCAGTGTTTTAAAAGCCTCTTCTGTTGTGTGTTGGAACGCACTTGAGAAGACTATGCTTTTTTTTACATAGAGAATGAGACCAGTGTCCAATCTCATGATTTCTGCTACAACTACAACTGTTATCACACTGAGCAGCTGGCCAAGAAGAAGAGGGCAAAGTCACTTTATCATTATATAGATCTGGAAATGTATATGGATAACTTCTTCCCGTGTCATCTCTGTTTCAGAGGTCGACGTGCCATGGCTCTCCACAATTTGCGGTCTTGTGCATTTAGTTGCATTTATTCCATGATTTTCCCATCCAGTCCTTGATGTTATCGTTCCATGTACGTCTAGGTCGATCCCTTCCTCTGGAACCCTCGATCCTTCCAGTCATGATTTCGCTCTGAAGATTGCGGTGGCGTGCAATGTGACCAAAGTAGATCAGTAGTGGCTAGCAGTTGGGGCGTCACCTTTAGCTTCATGCAGACAGCTTTGTTGGTCGTTTTTCTTCTTCTTTTCAATCCAGATTATTCTACAAAGTCTGCGAAATATCCACATTTCGAATGCACTGATCCTTTTTTTTTTTTTTACCAATATTGAGTGTCCAGGTTTCTGATCCGCACATGTACAACTTCATGACATTAACAGATTTAAGGCCCAGACACGAACAAACAGCAGCTTTTATGTAAATATGTTGCCCACGTGCTGTGGTCAACTTTGTAAAATATTTCACACAAGTTCAAACACCAAGACTACAGATGCGACATACACCTGGTTCAGTCCTAAATCATGGCTGCAACAACGATGTATAACAATGGATGTCTCAACATTGTATCAATATTGACAGAATCAACTCAAAGACTGTATTGTACGAAGCAGTTATCTGGTCCGGAGGGGTCTTGTGACTGAATAGCGCAATATGGACCACTTGAAGAGTGAATAGCTCTTACCTTGTGCCTGATCCCAACAACAACAACGACAACATACTATTCAAACCTCTTACAAGTATTTTCCACGACATAAATATTAATCATAAAACTCTTTATTGTCAGCAGTGTCGTCGTTGTCGTCGCCGTCATCAACATCATTTCCTCATCTCCATTGAAAGCTTTCTGTAAAGGGAAATAACCACTACATTTCACACAAATGTATTCTCCTCTTTATCTCCCTTTATAATTCGATTTTTGTCCACCTCACTGTATGGGCGCGCGGCGACCAGCCAACAGTACCAGTAGGTTGTAAAGGCTCTGAAATCAATCAGGTCTGTCCGGGTGATAGTGACTGTGAATGACTTTGAGCTTCAAAGTGCTGGCTATTCTGATTCTTTTAAAGCAAAATCAATCGAACACAGTATACCAACATCCCTGGTTCTTTCTCCCCCCCCCCCCTGCCCCTATAGGCAGTGGTGAGCAGTCGTGTCCTGCAGGATGGATCGACTACCCAAACAGTGAATCGTGTTACCTGGTCACCGACTACAGAGTACGCTACACATACAGCATGGCACAGACCATGTGTAAAACATACGATGGTCATCTCGCGAGGGTGGACAGTCGACCAGAACTGGTATGTCCTGTCTGTCTGTCTGTCTGTCTGTCTGTCTGTCTATCTAGCTGTCTGTCTGTCTGTCTGTCTGTCTGTCTGTCTGTCTGTCTGTCTGTCTGTCTGTCTGTCTGTCTGTCTGTCTG
>JAUELK010222061.1:0-10055 GCA_031471215.1 Gastropteron pacificum | reverse complement strand
AGCAACGAATAGACAAAGACGGAAGTTCAAAGCAGGGCCCTTCCACGTTCACTATCTCAACTTATCTAGATCTAGATTATGTGCTCATTGTATCTTTTGCAAGCGAAGCTGCAACGAGTCTTCTAGTAAGTAATAAGAGGTGGGACCTACATGGTGATGTCTGTCTCCAATGGGACAGGGGTGGACACATGAAAACTGCCCACACGACCTGTGTCCAAAATGCCCTC
The DNA here is from genome assembly GCA_031471215.1 of Gastropteron pacificum. NCBI lineage: Eukaryota > Metazoa > Mollusca > Gastropoda > Cephalaspidea > Gastropteridae > Gastropteron > Gastropteron pacificum. The sequence continues at coordinate 9,828 of JAUELK010222061.1, read as the reverse complement.
AGAGGGATTCGAACCCAGGTCGCCCGCTTGGAGAGCAAACTTGTTGACCCAAAGCGTTAACCATTCGGCCACCATATAGTTTGCATTGATTTCACAAAAGTATGTTTGAAAACTTTCACACACTGGAAACAAAAAATCATAGTGACTATCCCATTGATTTTACAACAACAACAAGACAAGTTGACAAGATACAGTGGAGCCCACATAAGATAAACTCCCGCAAACTAAAACCAGGGTCCCCACCAACATTTTTTCAAGACCCCCTAAATTTTTTAAAGACCCCAATTCGCAGGGAAAATGATGCCAACTATCACTTAATGACATCTTACCTCTTAACTGAATCATCAATGTCGCTGATTGAACAGTGTAGACCTAGTAGTGAGGCTATTTTTCACAACACAACATGAACATTGTAGTGATTTAATTTTTCCCGACTTCCCAACCCATCGCAAAATTCCCGACTTTTTCCCGACCTGGTGAAACCCTGGTTAAAATAAACTTTTTTCTCTTCTGGTCCCAAGGAGTTTATCGTAAGAGGACTCCACTGCGGTAAATGGTCATCACCAATGCATTCTGCTCACACCATCATAATGTTTTCTCTATTTAAAGATTTACAAAAGATTACATGGACATCACATATATTTTCATATCAAAACTGATAAAGTGAACCCGTTGATCACATATGTAATAATATACGTCTGTTTGAATCACAATGTCACTTAAAATAAAATGAGGAAAGGAAGAATCATTTTCTTACATCACGTAAGAGACAGGATCTACATATTAAAGCCAGTCTCCTATAGGACGTGGGTGGGTGGATGGTCACATAATAAGCCCACACAGCGCATGTCAGGAAAAACACAAACAGCAGGGATTCGAACCAGAGTCGCAAGCATGGAAACAAAATGAGTTGACCCAAAGTGTTAATTAACCATTTAGCAAAATGCATCATTGCAGATAGATACGCCCCTGATATTACTGAAAACTGACATTAATTTTGACATCACTTTGAAAACACTCCTTTGTTAAACAGCCACGTCATTAATTCTCCATAAAATCGGTCGATTTTCAGGACTCCGGGCACAGCTCACTTTATATTATACCCTTTAGGAGGTTTCTTGGAGTTTGAGTTTGGAGACATGCATTAGCCGATTCAAGACATATTCTCCTACCAAAATACAACGCAAATAGAAAAGTGAGATTTGTTTGCAAAAACTTGCAAGTTGATCAGACGTCCGTGAATCACCTTAAGTGAACTCCACTGTTGCCACGGAAACTTGATCATGAAAGCGAACTCTAGATCTAGAGTGATGTAAGCGATAATGGCCACCCTAAGAGCTGACTCTATTGGCCTTCTGAACGTATCAGCTGACAATGTATAGATCTAGAGCTAGATCAATAGGTTACTTCTTAAAGAAGACATTTTTTACTATTAGCAAGAGAAATCACTTCACTTTACTCCAAGCCATTTCAGAGAAAAACGCCACAGAAAATGTGAGGGGGCCTCTATTCCTACGGTGACCACAACGAATGTTCAACAACATCGGGGTTACTTACCACCACCCAAAGCCACAACCCCACAAGTGATACCAGAATAAATTAGGCTGAACCTGATAAGCGAAATTTAGGCTAGCTTCCCAGTTAGGCTAGTTTAAATGACTGATCAAAAGATCAGATAAAACAATCTGAAATGATATAATATCTTATCATCACTCTAGTAAGAAAAAGTACAAAAAGAAGACTGAAAGCTCATCAAACTAATGGGATGTGTGAAGTCTCTTCTAGTCTGAAATCCCCCATGAGTGCCGACTCCAGAACGCTGTCTCCGGTCTCGTCCACATTCCCCCCGCCACTAAAGTTGGGCCGCGTCGCCCCCGACGTGCCAACAACGGCGGGCCTCCCCCTACGTCCAGGCCTGCGCGGGACGCCGTGGTGCTTCTCTCGGTGCTTGTTGAGGAGGGAAGAGCGGCTGAAGTTTTTGTCACACAGGTCGCACGCGTGGGGCTTGAGGTTCTCGTGCCTGGACATCATGTGGCGTCGGACCGAGCCCTTCTCGGTGAAGCCCATGTTGCAGACAGGGCAGCGGAACTCCTTGATGCCCGAATGGGACCTCTGGGGGTGGACAAAGTGGAACATGAAAGGAATGGTCATTATAAAGTTCCTTCATGTGGGGATAAAGCGCTATATAAATGATGTTATTATTGTTATTATTCATTTCATTTGAAAGCATTCAACAGAGGAGGTGTATACATCTATGCTCTCCTCACTTATTGGCCTGCCGCACTGCTTGGCACGTACAGGCACTGGACAGAAAAGAGCCACTCCAAACCCGCTTCGCGCAGGCAACGAAAGTCCCAAACACACAATTTTTCAGGTTTGGAGTGCCTACTGAAAGTGTAAGAAATAAAGAATTTGCCAATCTGTCCTTGACTCCTTTGATATCTGTAGGTATTTCAGAGAAATTGTTAGGTTAGTCCAGACATAAGGTACGTTAGCGTACATGTATTAGATATATTGGAAGTTATTCCCGACATAAGATAAGATGATTCTTTATTATCCCATGAGGGTAAATTGTACAGTATATCAGGTACATTGTCGGATTAGCTCAGTCGTTAGCGTGCTGGACTCGGGATCCAAAGACCCCGAGTTTGAGCCCAGACTGGGACAAGTTCCGTAAACCCTTGGGAAAGGGTTTTTTCTACCACCACTATTTCCCCATCCCACCCAGGTGTAAAAGGGGTACCCGGCTATAGGCATGTTTCTACGCCTCACAGGCTGTCTGTGTTCAATGTTTGTGATGTGTTATGTGTTGTATGCGTTAGTAGCCTGTCGGGGGAGTAATAGATGTAAAACTCTCCGGAAGAAAAGTGCTATATAAATGTCATCATTACCTTGTGCCTGGTGAGGTTCTCTCGTCTCTGAAAGGTGCGGCCGCACTGGTCACACTTGATCTCAGGCTTGGTGCGGTGAGAGCGGTCCTCGTGGCGCACCAGAAGTGCCCTCAGAGTGAACTGCTTGCCACAGATGCCACATATATGGTCCTTCACCTCTGCGTGCGCTTTCTGGTGACACAGTCAAAATCAAGAATATTGTTGGGAGAAAGAGCATTTTCAAGCTGTGCTCCAAAACTTTGGAGCTGCCTGAGGGAAGAGATAAAAACAAGCACATCTCTAGAACAGTTCAAAAGTCGACTACTAAAAACACTGCTCTTTGACCTGATTCCTTGTAGAACAAAGGCCTGCAACAAGGCATCTCAAGCGCATCCAATTCTGGCTGATCTTCTTTAGTTCGGCCCATGTTGTTCCGGCAGCCTCGCTCTTTAGAAGAACTTATAATCGCCAATAGTGTAGCCTTCAAATTGCTGAAGAATAAGAAAAAGAATGCCTGTGTATCCGCTGAGTGTGAACTGTGGGAAATTGTAGACATTGTGAAGCACCATAGAGCACTCGTTGATTCTGGAAAAAGCGCTATATAAAGGGGCTATTATTCTTATCAAGAACTTCAAAGAAAACAGTCCTACCATATGTTGCTGTAGATATCTATCGGCAGAGAATGCCTTCCCACATGTGCGGCACTGGAAGGTCTTGTCACTGTGGGCTGCACGGAGGTGAGGCCCGAGCTCCTCGGCAGTCTTGAAGATGAGCCCGCACAGTTCGCAGGCCACCCCTCCCATCCGCTTGGCATGTAGGCGAGCGTGCTTCTCCAGTGAGGATTTCTGGGTGAACTGCTGCTCGCACAGCACACACTTGAAGGGCTTGTCACCTGGGAACAGAGAAGATAAGATGAGATATACTTTATTTTATTCATCCTCGTGGGAAATTCTTCTTGGATCATATCAAAGACAATACAATAGTCAATGGCAGCCAGTATCCGTCATACCACGAGATGGGCATTGTCAGCCAATCACAGACAAGATGGCAGGCGTAGGTCGGAACAAATTTGACTCCTACTGTTGATGTAACTTGCTTGTGAAGTTTGACCTGACACCCCTATTTGGGGGCATCCTAAGTGTCAACATAGGAGGACAACTCTCTAGGGGAAAACCCCCAATCCCCTAGCACTTACCAAACTTATCTCATCGTGTTATAAAAGCATTATTTGTTATTCATGACAATTAATTTGTTTTAAACTGGTGCATGCTTTTTGCTATGTTCATATATACCACAAAGTTGTGTTTTTTTAAAGATAAAATATGTAAGTAGTTTGCCTGCAGCCTTCTAGTGGTTGGCCCTAAATTTGCTCATAGTCATAGTTAGTTCTCAAGGTCACAGACCTGAGTTTAATCTTTAAGAAGGACGAAAGCTCAAAGGCTGCTGGACTAGAAGAAGAAGGTTAGTTCTTTAGTAATATCTTCTTCTCAATCCAGCAGCCTTTGAGCATTTTCTCTTCCGCCCTTCATCACCATTAAGTAACGTTTTCTGTTGTTTATTAAGCTGAGCATGAATCTAGAGCCTATAATAAAATAAAGCTCTTTTCATCTATGCATAAATCTTCCTATGTTTACAGCATAGCCTCTGTAACTATAATAGTTTTCTTTATAGACCTACAATTGTTATACATAATACAATGTATTTTATAAACAGTACATGACGGAATTTCCTAAGAGACCCTGAGACAATGGGCCATATTATTACTCCCACCACATACTGTAAGATGGCTGACCACACCCATCCTATCGGAGATGGACATTAAGAAGCAAGTCTCAAAGGCCGAAACAACTCAAAACCAAAAACATTAATAAGACACACATATATGACAAAATGACATGTACGCAGAGGTGCCAACCTCTTAACCTCAGCTACCAAAATGTGTATTTTGGGGTCAAAATGTGTATTTTTACCGTAGCACAATTTTATGGCCTTACAAATTAACAACACTAAATCACAATATTGATTACTAGGATCTGTTATATATGTGTATTTGTTATCAAACAAGAGACAAATCTTTACTAAATACAACATATACTAAGAGAAAGGCAAATAATCATATGCCCTAAACAGATTCCATACCTTTGTAAAATAATTTAAAGAAAAGATTTCTTCTCTTCTTTTTACGCACTAGTTGGCACCTCTGAGGTACGCAGTCACCACACCACCAACCTGTATGGATGCGCACGTGGCGCACCAAGTCGCTGCGGCGGACAAACCGGCTGTGGCAGTACTTGCAGGTGTGGCCTTTGTGCTTGGAGTGGACGGCCATGTGGGAGCGGAGCAGGCTGCGAGTGGCAAAGGCCACGGGACAGTGCAAGCATTGGTGGCTCTTCTCTCCGGGGTGCTTGTTGACCCTGTGGTTGCGGAGCTGACTCACTCCGCGCACGTTGAAGCCGCAGATGGTGCAGGCCACAGTCTTGTTCTCTGAAACTGGTTCAAACAAATTGATGATGATGTAAAAGTTTAAAAAAAGTAAAGATGACATTTATATAGCACTTTTCAGAATATTTTAAGAAAGTCTTCTATTGAAGAAAAACAGTACCTAGATTTACCTCTTAAATTGTGTCTGTATGATAATGATAGCTTTCACGTCACAAGTATTTTAATAAACAATTCTCACTAACAGATTTTATTGATTTAAAATTTATTATGAAATTATGTCAATCTATATGTATTGTATGTCTTTTACCATGTAATGTACATGTATACAGCGCCACTGAGCACGTTTATGTGGATTTTAGGCACTTTACAAATAAATTATTATTAAGACTGAACGAGCACCACTCACCACCAGATTCGTTCTGTCCTTCCAAATCTTCATCTTGATCTTCCTCGTCTTCATTGGACAGCTCCACGAGTTTGTCTGCCGGGATGGGTTCCAAGGGAAGCACCTCAGGGCACTGACAACCCTGGCTCTTCACTATGCCACACCGCAGGCAGATGGGGACGTGGATGTGTCTCTCCAGACCTCTCAGCTCGGGGACATCAGAGTGAGAACCCTGTGTTGGGAGAAAAGACAAATGATGATGATGAAAGTCATTTGTATAGTGCACAGACAAATCCATGATTTCATGCTCTGCGACATCTACAGATAGAAATAATACACACACAACTACAGTACTGTTCCACTCAAACTGGGCCTGGGCTATACACATTGTAATACATGTCCTAAATAGAAAAAAGTTTAGCACTCGAACGCTCTTTTGAAAAGTTCCGTTTTGAGATTTTACCTTAAAGTGATTGATCAGTCCCAGTTTATCCAGGTACTCCTCTCCACACAGCCAGCAGTGGTACACCAGCAAGGCGGAGTCGTCCAGGGGCCCTTTGCCATTGGACACTTGCAAGCCTTCCGCATCGACACCCTTGTCAGCGCTCTCACTGAGGGCAGGGTCATCATCACCCACGCTGATTTCTGAGCCAAAGGATACCTGGTCGAGGAAACATGATAGTCTGTGAGTAAGTTGTCTATGTAATCTCTATGCTACAAGCTGCAAATACAGATGAGTCATCTTAAGATAAACTCCTTGGGTGCAGAAAAAAGTTTATCTTAAGCAGCAAAGATAGAAACAAATGGGCCAGGCGAAAAGGTTATTCTGAACAAGATTTTATATTAATTTAAGTGATTTTTTTTTAGTTTATCTTGTGCACTTCACAGTATAAACAGTTGCTATGCTGATGTTTGCATCCAAAGCTGATTACTTCTTCACTCTTGTCGGTCAATGTAAGTCTTATAAAAAGTGGGTGCTTTTTTTATATTATCCTTATATCTACTTTCAGTTTACTTCCAAATGAAAATTGGTTGATTAGTTTTTGCATTAATGTACAAGCACAATTTATAACGAAAGGCAGGATGTAGTTCACAAGTGAAATAGGAAATTGTAACTTATGTCTACATTCACCAATCCATGTTTACATAGATTCTTACGTGTTGTGTGACAGGAATGTCTTTAATTAAATCTCTATAGATTTCAAGAATACTAGAGCAAATAGATTTATTTAACGTTGATAATCAGTTTAACTACAATTGAAAATGAGAAAACATTGTTTGAAGCTACTTCTTCTTCTCAATCCAATAGCCTTTGAGCATTTGCTCTTTGGCCAACTGCCATGAAGTACAAATTATAGGTTGTTTTTGTTAGCTGTCATCATAGGTGGAATATAAAGTTGTGGTGATATCCTAATTAAATAGAAATTAAATTGAATCATTTTAAAAGTAGACACTAGTTACCTGCAGTTCAGAGTCCTTCTCAGCAGTTGTAGAGCCAGGGAAGCCAACCACATCTGGGTCCTCTATTGTAGAGCCATCCGAGTCCTCTCCCTCATCTCTATCCGCACGCTTTTTCGTCTTTTTCTTTGTTTTTGCCGCTGCCCCGCCACTTCTCGACCCCTTTGCCTTCGCTGCAGCCCCTCCGTCTTCCACAGCGGCTATCTTGTGAGTGGCACTGGCGGGTCCCTGACAGGACATGATGTGAGAGAGCAGCTCATTGCGGTCATCAAACTCTTGGTTACACAGGCCGCAGAACCAGTAGCTCTCTTCAGGCTCGTCCGAATGGCCTGGGGGCTCATCCTCTTTCGGCGGCTGCGCTCCATCGTTACCGCTGACCACTTCATTGTGGTGAAGGTGTTGCTGGGTCTGGTCGCTGTTCACATCTTCCTGCTGGTGTGTGGGTTGTGCATTATTGCTGGGGACTTCATGTTGCGGCGGAAGTGGTTGCTGGACAACATTCTCTTTGACAGTCTTCCGTTGCTGATGTAGGTGTTGAGCATGGTCGCTGCTGCGAACCTCTTGTCGCTGCTGAATGTTGTCCATGCTCTCCTCCCTGCTGACTTGGGCACTGGCATAATGTTGACTGACGTGGTCGATGGTCACTTCTTTTCTCAGAGTTGGACTGGAATAATGCTGGGGGAGCTGGTCAATTGTGACTTCTTCTCGACGCGTCGGCTCAGCCGAGTAATGGTGTTGAACACGATCCCGACCATCGTCGTCTCTGTGGCTTTGGCTAGTGTATTGGTGATGAATGGAGTCCTCTCGCGTTCCCTCCGTGGTGGTAGGAACTGTTGGTTGATGGTGATCTCTAACGCCGGCTTCCCTCCCAGCAGTGCTTGAGTAGTAACGTGGGTCATCAACCAAAGCATCCCTACTGGTAGCCGAAGAACTGGGATACGGATGATGCCTGCTTACTACTGGATCTCTACTAACGGGGCTGGGGTAGTAGGTAGGTTCCTCTCTGGTGACTTCCCTACTAGTCTGTGCTGGATACCTATGGTGAGCGTGCTCCCTGGGCTTTGCCTCTCTACTCACAGTTTGGCTTGGGAGGTAGCGAGAGTCGTCTCCTACTGCGTCTCTACTGCTCGTCACTAACCCAACAGGGAAGAAATGTGGGTCGTCAGCCACCGATTCTCGACTAAGGGCGGAGCTTGGAAGAAAACGTGGGTCTTCCGTCATGATATCCCTGCTCAAGGCCGAGGGGTGGTAGCGGTGGTGAATGAGGTCTGCCCTTCCTTCATCTCTGCTGACTGGGGTTGAATAGAAGCGTGGATCCTCCGTCACGCTTTCCCTCACAACACTGCTGCTAGGACCTGGGTAACGGAGGTCCCTGCCTAATGCGTCTCTACCGGCAAGCTCAGAGTATCGGTGATGGATAAAATCAGCCTCAGCTGCTGCCTCTCTACCCAACGTAGGCCCTGGGAAATGATCGGCACTTGTAGCGTCTCGACTGGGAAGACCGGGGAAGCGATGGTGAAGGTAGTTGGCCTCCAGACTTTCTCTGCTGCTCACGGGAATGGGGTAGAAGCGCGGGTCATCGCTTGCACCATCTCTACCCGTTTGGGCGAGGTAGCGGTGATGGATGTAGTCCCCCTCAACTCCATCTCTACTGGATGCTGCCGCGGCTGCAGCAACAGTGCTTGGGTAGTAACGAGGATCGTCATGTCGGCCAGTGTGTTGGTAGCGGTAGTCCATAATAAAGTGATGTGTAGAGATGTTTGAATCTGTTTCTTCCTTCTTAATAACGGAATCGCCTTCGCTCAAATGGATCTTGAGATCTTATAACCATGAGTGTATTTTCCCTCTTGTCTTGTGCATTGAGAGTTTATGTACAAGATTGTTACCTTTCTACGCAAGTTGGATAAAGATGTCTTTTACTTTTTTGGAAAAAAACTGACGTGGTCAACAATGAGATAATGTTTGGTGTTTGTCCTTTTTATATTCAAAAGTCAGACCTAGTTTACTCTGAAAAATGAAGAAGGTGGAAGGAAGGTCCAACAGCCTCTGAAAAAAGGAAACCAAAAAGAAGAAGTTATATTTTTTAATCAAAATTGATTCTTCTTACAACTTACAGGGCCTACTAAATGGGCCAATTTCATCTTACCTTCAGCATAGTCAGTAGAGTCGAACAACCCCTTACCGATACTTTAAACTTAGCTTGGGGTCTATGACCAGAAGTATGGAAATGAGTAAATGTAATATAATATATTACTCAGACTTAGTAAACAACTATTACTATTATAGACAGAAAATTAAAGTAGGTAGGGGGTGTCTGTACGCCGGTGTATCAGTACTTTTGAGCAACATTCAATTTTCACATGAGTTTTTTAGTCACCACGCATTTTTGTCCATTACCGACAGGTTTTAGTAGGCACTTGGATGAAAATTTCAAAGTGGTCACACAGTAAAATGAATTACACAGTCTAATAGGGCTTTTTGATATGAGTACAATGGTACAAGAATTATCTATGTAGCTAAAGAATAAAGGAAGTTACGATTTTTTTCCAGAATAAAATTGGCTCTTATTAGACTTTATAATTATATTCCCGTTTTTGCCGCCGAGAATTCAGTATTTTCAATGAAAATTTGCACAACTTTTGATCCGCCTCATCAATCTTTGTAAGATTTTCA
>JAUELK010222039.1:0-10060 GCA_031471215.1 Gastropteron pacificum | reverse complement strand
TGTTCGTTAGGCAAGACACAGGTGAGTGCGATTAAAACTGTAGGCTATTAAATAGAAATTCCATCCATAACCCCACATTGTAACGGTATGCCTACTCGATGCATTTAGTGCCACAGTTAAACAAAAGAGAAGAAGACAGATTCTCCTGCTGTTTTCCTCTTATCAACAAGGACAATAATACCTGAGCGAAGCACCGTCATGGTCTAATGATTATCGCCCTAGGCCTTCTTAGAATTGGGCCACGAAACGAAAGGTCATGTGAAATGAAACTTGCTCCAATTCTCTCTGACTCCGACTGATCGATTGACTTTCAGAGATCAGCCTACCAGCCTGCCGGTAGGGTTTGCCGAAAGAATTCCTTTGTAAAATGGCATAATTATGCCAAACTTTGCATTGTGAATTGTCTAGACAATTTACAGTCTAAATCTAGACCGATACTAAATTCTCATCTCTAGATCTAAGTGTTTCTGAGCTTTAGTCCAAATCTAGAGATTGGGACAATCACAATCAATATAGGCCTAAGCTTAAATTATCGGTCTAGATTATCAGTGTCCTTAGATCTAGGCTATCAGTCGATTAAGATAAAATCTACCGGTGCCGAATGCCGACCGACCGGTGCGCAGCCTAATGCCTTGCCTATAACCAGGCCTAAGTCCTAGGCCCCCTACCTAAGGCCTAAATTAATCTCTAGCCCAAGGGCCTAGCCTCTGCCTGCCCTCTGCCTCTGCCTGTGCTGTGCTTCACTTTATAGTTCCTGCTTCTTATTCACGGTGTACCTAGTGAGTATCTATGGTCACGGTAGACTACTGACGTAATTAATATGCAGGCCTCAGTTTAATCTAGATCTAGATATTTAGATCTAGATTAGATCAAGAGATCTTATTAGCAAGTCTTGCCCATTTATTATTGTTGTTGAGACTAAGATCTATATAGAAAGTGTGTGCCAGCAGCAACTGCAATGACTCAAAAGTGTAGATCTAGATCTCTAGGCTGGAGGTCTAGCGTTGATTCTAAACAACCTGTAGATTCTTCTCCATAGTAGAAACCTAGATCTAGAAATCTACATGTAGCCTAGATCTAGATCTCGAGATCTAGCCATATCTAGAATCTAGATCTAGTTCAAACATCTATGACACTTGTTTTTTTTGGTCTCCTCTTCCGCAGACTCAGAAGTCAGAGAGAACCTTCCCTTCTTGATCTACAGTGTGAGGACCATTACAATCATTTCGGATTTGGATAATAAAAATGTCAAAGAACCTTAGACCAAGATCCTGGGCTTTTGAGTTTCCACTGTGGTTAATTCGTTCTTTACTCTACCCCAGCTATCTTGCTTTAAATGGCTTGCTGTGCCTCTATATTTCGACTTTTGAGGAAAAGCGTACACAGAGTTTAAGTCTGACGCAAAAAGTGTTATGGACCCTGATTTACGGTTCCATACTTATTCTCTTGCTCCCTTTGACATCAATTGTTTTCTTTATGCGATGCGTTCTGTTGCTGTGGCGCAATCCTCGAGCGTATTTATATTCTGAGAAGCTATCTAGGTACACAAGAGAACAGACGCAGCAACAAAATTGGCGTATCGATGATCTCCATGATCATACATTTACAATTGCAACTGGAAATCTTTGCATCATGCCAGAGGTGTTGTCTAAGATGAATCAACTTACTGATGTTGATTTGCGGTGTGAAAAAATGTCAGAGCGACTAAGTGCAAGCCAACTCTTTGATGAGAAGTGGGAAAGGAGGTTAGAGAAAACTCAAAATGAATCAAGGGCTAGTAAGAGTAAGAAAAGTACACCACTGTCTGAAGCCCAGGAAGTGAAGGGTGGGGTAGCTACCCAGTTTAGTCGTCTCGACTTTGTTCTGATCCAAGAAGCCTGGTCCTCGTACCACAACAAGAAGTTGATAGCGGAGCTTCACAAGACGTTTCCTTTCGTAGTCCACGACGTTGGTGTCCACAACATATCAACCAACATGTTCTGTTTGAACAGTGGACTCCTCTTGGCCAGTAGACACCCTATCTTGGCCCTGGACTTCAAACCCTTTCAAGCCTTTTGCTCTCATGGAGTCGTATTCTCTCAAGGGCTTCTCATGGCAAAGGTAGCTTTGCCATAATTAGTTAACAGTTGCATTATTATTTTTATTATACAAATTTTAGCAATTCAAGCAAAGGGAGTATTTCCTCTATATGCCACCATCTACGTGCTGCGACTTTGACTAGACAAAAGGGAGATAAAATATATAATTTATAAAAAAAATGTGTATGAGTGGCGGTACGTAGAGGAAATCCTTCCCAAGCAAATATTAACATAACAATATTCTTTTTCTGCTACAGGTGAATACAAAGTACATATACATACATGTTTTGTTTCATTTTAGAACCTGATTCTTGTGTAAGACATAAGAATAAGACCTCATATTTGGGGTAAAACCTGTTTTACTTCTATCAATGAATATATCTTTGTTTAAAATGTCAATTTCTTGTCAAGCTATTAATTATTAATTGAAACCAACTCACGGCTACAGGTCCTGCTTGGTACCCCAGCATCTAGAGAGAGGAAAGTTGGATACTTGTTCAATACCCATCTGCAAGCTTTTGAAGGTAACATTGGTGTAAGCATTAGTAAGTTAGTTGTGAGACATGTTTGATAACACATTGTGGATGTTACATCAATATTTGAAAGGTTTTTTTCAAGACTTGTCTGGGGAAGTGAAATGAAAAAAGGGTGTGAACTGTCACTGTCACCATTTTTAGAAGAATGGATGCATTTGCCGCAAATTGTGCTGTTTATGATTGATGATGATTTGCAGAATACATATTATTATAGCATTTGACACAATGGTATATACACAATGTGCAGATTCCACTATGGCATTTTGGACAGATGGGAGAAGGCCTATACATTGCTGTTTCAGTGAAGAAGATGAAACACAGTTAACTGACACCATTATGGATTTCCTGGTAAAGGAAATGGTTCAGATTAAGTCTAGAATGAAATTTGTCAGTGTTAAATCTTAAAAAGGTCATCATGTAATACTCCCACTCCCAGTTTATGGATGATAGCAAGGCATACCAGATGGATGCCTCAAGACTAAATGTCAACTGACCGGTGAACTGACCTGTGAACAGGTCTCAACCACTGAACACATCATGTATCATGTAAGACTCGGGGAGGAGATGTTTGTGATGTGATAACTACTTTTAAGTTTTTCATCATCTCCAATTTACATCTCAGCACCATCTTTTCTCTGTTTGTTGACAGGAGTAAACAAAGTGCTGGTGAAGCAGTTAGGTGAGGTGTTGGCTTGGACCAAAGAATTCCAAGCTGTCACTCGTGAAGACAACGATAATGTCCTCTTCAATATTGTCTGTGGGGACCTTAACCTGGATAGCATGTCACCATGTAAGTCATTCTAGAGACGTTTGTGTTTTGTATGCTACATGCCCCATGTTCGGGTACCTTAATCATTCATTCATTCTAATGTTTAATCTTTTATTTGTTTACTTAGATTAGATCTAGTTGCGTTAGCTAGTTTTAAATCCTAATGCATTTTAACCTCTTGTGTAGCGCTTTGAGCTATCCAGGGAAAGCGCATTACAAATGCTCTTTTTATTGTTATAATACAGGGGGTCCAGTTACTAAAAAAATACCTTTCTCTCTATTGATGTGGGCCATTGAGGGAGAAAGGGAGATGGGATGACTGTGTGTAAGAAACAGACGGACGTTGGCTGTATACTTCCCCACTGTTCCTACTTATGCCTTGACATGTGAGCACACATGTTTACTCATTATTTTTTCACTTCCTTTCCCTGGATTTTGTTTTTGGTTTGATCTACCTTGTGTTCTGGACTCTGAGCCAAATTTCCCAGAAATCAAAAACATTGAAAATTGCCTAGGTCCTACAATCAATGGCAAAGAAAACAAGATTTAGTTCATTGAATTGTTTTACCGTGTGAGTATTTCATAATTCTGAAATGTTGTGTTTTCATTACAGGTGATCAAGAATCTTCCAAGCACCCTTTGTTCACAGAGTACGCAGATTTTTGTAAGGACGCACAAGGCTTGGAGAAGCCCTGGACTGTAGGTAGGCCAGCTTGTTGGTTTCTCTGTGATAGCCTTTGAATATTGATGATACAATTCATCTTTTTACTATTCTAGCGGGCTACACAGTGGCGGAGTGTGCAGGAAACCTCAAGATGAACATCCTAAAGTGTCTGATCTGGCCTGTCCTACTTTATGGATGTGAAGCCTGGACACTCTAAAGAGCAGACCAAACAAGACTAGAAGCAGCAGAGATGTGGCTCTATAGAAGGCTACTCGGAATAAGCTGGACAGAAAGAAGAACAAATGAGAGCATTTTGATACAGCTTTGCACCACCAGACAAATAATCTCTGAGATAAACAAACCGAAGGCTCAGATAGATCGGCCATGCAATCTGAAACAGAAGCACAGCCCTAATGTTATCAGTCTTCCAGGAAAGACAGAATCAAAAAGAAAACTAGGAAAACCGCCCATTAGATAGCTGGACAACATACAACAGTTGGTACGGCTATTCACCATGTCCTTTTTGAGATCTTTTGCTTGTCAAATGTTGGATACTCATTTCACATCTTGATGCGATGAGAGGGTATTATGGCAAAGTGCTTTTCCATGAGTATATTTGGTGATGGATAAGTAAATAATCTCAAATCCGAATCACCTCTACCTTCATGCCCAAAACTGGACTCCAATGAGGGGCATTAGACTCGATAGGCCAGCACACTTCCTACTCGGACATTATACCACTTTACAATTAATACACTAAGGAGAAAATAGAGTATGTATTCTGTTTTCATCATTTCTCTCTCCCTAATTCCCAAAGGCACAGAGATGCGACCCCGATACTTGATGGAGAATGCCATAGCTACTCCTGATGGCCTGAAGGCTTGCATGGAGAGTCCCGCCCTCCGCCAGCGCTATCTGATGGATGCCAACCTGAAGGAGCAGTCGGACGCATCAATCTCGGGCAGTGATGTTCAGACAGATGAGAAAGGCAATGTTCATCTTCTGCCTTGTGGGGGTCGACGCAGGATCGACTACATTCTGTACCACAGAGATTTGCCACTGGTTAGTTGATTTTAATGGACAATTTATTTTGTATTTGTATTTGTATACTGTTTTCATCCCAAGGAAATTTGCCTTAGTGATATGAGCTTCACTTTTCTCTGAAGTCCTGAAGCCAATGCGCAGTCACCACAGAGCAGCGCCTATAGGTCTCAGTTGTGATTTGTCTTGTCTTTGTGTTGTTTGGTTTAGTTTTTAAATTACAAAAGTGTGTTAGTGGAGAATTGTCAGATATCAGGTATAGGAAGTTGAAGACCATTCTCATTCCAATAGAACCAACTCACAAACTCAATAACTCACTAACAAAGTCACTAAATGATTTACTAACTAAATAAAGGACAAATGCATTATGTTGTGTGTCAACAGACAGTGGAGAGCTACAACTTTGTCACCCAGTTTGCTCAGCTGACAGACCATGTGCCAGTCATGATGGAGTTCTCCTGCACTTAGAAGACTTGAGCCAGTTGCCCTGCCCACATGACATGTCTGGAGTTTTATTTAGAAAGGCAGTATATCCATTTTTTAAAATCATTTTCTCATTATCTAGAACATTAATTATCAACTTCAGACACAAAATATCAGTGTGATAAAGTTTCAATAAGCATTATATGATGTACATTCTGAAAATTGTTCAAGACAAAAATCTCTTAAGGTTGATAACTTATAAAGAAAAAACAGTTTTTTGACTCTCCTGTAAAGTTTGCGAAAATGGATATACTGCCTTTCTAAATAAAACTCCAGGTGGCCATGTGTATGTTTGGCTATCCGTCCTTGGCTGGATTCTTTGTACTCTGGTTTCTTTACCGGTACCTTTCTTAGCCATTCTTATGGAAAAATAAGTATGATTTCCATCGTTACTATTCATATCAATTAGTATCAGTCAATGGAGGTAATTCCCAATTTTAAATTTGCGATACCTTTGGAGGCGGTTGTTGCCAAGTCTGGATAGGTATGAAATAGAGCTGAAAAGAGTGTGACACTTTGAGTGTTCAACCCTATTACTGTTAAAACAAGAGTAGCACAGTGTTTGTTTCCTGAACTGTAATGCATTTTCCTGTAAACCTGTAAATTTAAAGACTATGCAATGTTGAAATCTACATAGAATGTCATGTCCACAATGAAAGGTAGCCTTATCTACCCACTGGGCTCTATATCTTTGGTCAGGCGCCTTTGTAAAATCCGATTCCCTTGAGTTTTGACACAGGAAAATACCTAAATGGATGGAAATGCACCCAAAAGGATGAACTACAAAAATCAAAATAGAAGCTTGCCTTGCTTGTTCTTGTGAGCAGTGCCCTGTGACCAATGTACTGTTTTATTATACCTAGTCAGATCACTATAATTATAACTGGATGTATCTTGGGCCAGTGCTAGATGCAGATATTGATTACTAATAGTCAATACACCTGTGTGTATCCAACTTTTCCCCTGGTGAAAACCGCAAAATATGCCACAGGTTACATCAGTTTCATGCAACACGCTGCACTGTGCACCAGAACTATGCAAGAATTTCACCTCCTTTGAATTCATTGCTTATAGAACATAACAATAATGAAAAGAGAGAAACTAAGTTGGTACTAAAAAAGGAAAGAAAAACAAGAAACCCTTGTCAGACAGATTGTTATGTCTTTTCATATTGAAAAAAGACAGAGGTTAATTGCCTTTCTTTAAAAGTTTACACTTTCTCCTTTTCCCCATATGATAACATGGTTGGAGAGACATATCTATTGAAAGAGGAAAAGTGCAGAGAAATAAATGGAAATAAAATAAAAGTGTGATATTGAGAGCTTTTCTCTCTAGTAACAAATTGCAATCCATCCCTTCGAAAAAGGGGCATTTCTATTTCAAGAGAATTTGTATACCTGTCTCTTCTATTCATGACATCTGTGAAATTTATACCAAAGTCGAAAACATTCCTTGGGATTTTTTGTCCCCTTCAAACTTGATTGAGCATTTGAGCACATTTGAAATAATCAAAACTTATAAAAGACGATCACATTCAAGCAAACTTTATGTTCAATAGCCCTGTGATAAAAATGTGACATTCACATTTTTGCATATTTTTGCGACTGATGGCTGACTTAATACATGGATAGAGGTACTATATTGTATAAATATATGTTTTTCTATTTGTGCAAGGTTACCTCATCTTACCTTTACAGGATACTGACTTAATGAGATTTGTATCCATTTACTGTCACATTATACATTCATTTATAATAAGTACTTACTATATCTCTCTACATGATCCATGAGCCAAACATAAATCATGAATGGATATATTGATATATGATTAGTATTCTATTGTAGTGCTTTTTTCCCTTCTTTTTCCTCAAGTACACTTGCACTGGACTTAAACTATTTGTTATACTTCCTGGTCTCTGAATTGTCATACTAGTATACAACAATCCTTAACACATCAGTGTTAAAATGGTACCAGGCTATAGATAGTGAAAGGCCTTGTCAGCTTGATAGTATGGGTGTGGATGCTTACCAAACACCATGACATTTATACTGTGTATATATAAACATTAGGAGACTAGAACAGGTCTGGGTAAAGAAACCTGATGTTGATCAGGAAGTGTACTATTTAATGCCTTCAATGAAGGTTTGTGTAACTATTGGTCTCCATCAAAGCTAATGCTAGAACGACATGCCTACTCTATATATATAATTTACACTGGAACCAATTCTATAGGCATTCCAGATGTAAAATTATTATAATACATTATTTCAAGTCCGAGACTAGCTTCATGAAACTTTTTACATACTCGTTTGGTAACCTTCCAAGCCAAAGCCTGAATGGTAACTCAATTAACTTTCGCAAACCCACCTGAGCTAAAAAAAAACAAAAAAAAACTATTGGTTTCATGGTCATTATTTTTCCGGGATGCCCTGCATTTTTGGGTTGCTGTGATCTGACAGGGAAGTTTTCTGGGTTGCCGTGTCCCCTGAAAAACATCAAATGCTTAATTTAGAACATGTGGTACACCCATTCATCAACTATATCTGTAATCAGACAGGTATAAATTCAGGTTTTGGTAAAAAATTATCAAATCTTCATTAAAGTTAAGTAACATCATGCTTGGTGCATATTAGTGTTTAAGTTCTATTCTTCATCTTCTTTGTTTTCTTTTCAATGTTAACATTTCCTGTCTTTGAGTTGTGCAGAGCTGTGATCTATCTTGTTATTGTAATTGTTACAACAATTGTTTTGTTCAGCTTTTAACAATATTGATTATTTCAAGGTGTTGTTTTATTCTCTTTTTCTTGTTGGTTTGTGCTTTATTATGAAATGCTTGTTTGCAGCTAATTTCGTGGAGTGATTTTTTCAGGCTTTGGCCCAAGTTTATTTCCTTCAAATGTGATTTTCCAATGTAACTTGATTGTTTTGCTTGTCGGCACTGATGTATCTACATGTTTGGTTATTTGCTCATGTTGGCAATGTTAATTGGTGTACTCAGTCTTGTTTTCATTACTTTATTGCTTTGATACAGTCCCTTTATCACATTGATTCTGCTGTGTTTCAGTACTATTTACTCTAGTTTACAATTTATTTGCATTTTATAATTTAATATACATATCCAATCATACTACCATTTTGTGTAATAACAAGTGCCATATCCATTGTGATAGCAGTAAAACAAAAGGATCACACTGAAATCCAGTACAGTTTTGTTGAATCAATGTTTGTTGCCAGCAAATGAGTAAGCGGATCAAATACTGTAATTTCTGGACTCTAAGCCGCTACTTTTTTCCTTCAGCAAGAGCCATGCGCCTTATTATACACTGGTGCACTTTTTTCTAGGATTTTTCATGAAATATTACTTGTACTTATACCGGTATTTGTATTTATACACACTCATAGTCAAAGACTAGGCCTAAACACAAATGAGTGGATCTCTGTCGATGTATAGAAACATTGAAAGGTGTTCTACACATTTTCGTACGTGTCTACACATTCAACGAGGGTAATTTTATAATATTGATAATCAAATAAATGATTGATACATAATCTTGTGCGGTTTGTAATCCGGTGCAGCTTATACTAGGACAAATCCATTCTTGGGATACGGTTGGGGGTGGGGCCTATGTACCAGTGCACCTTATAGTCCTGAAATGTCTGTAGTCATTATGATTTTCAAAAGACTCATGACAATCAGCACTCATCACACTTGTATACATTTTGTTACTGTGTGACACACTGGAACAAGATACAGGTTTCCTTTTGTACCTTTCTGAATAATCAAGAAGTATTTAAACAGTTTATACATAATATGTCATATGTATGCATATCTTTATACATATGTATATCATATCAGTGCATGTGTATATCTATGCACACCCATATTGTCTATGTCATTGACCAGATCACCTGTATAAGTTTGGCTCACCAAATTATATGATAACTCTTGTTTTTCTATGCAGAAATATTCCAGATTGTCTTTTTTTCCTTTGTCTGTCTCTTCATTCATCTTGCGTAAGTTTTGTTTTCTTTCATGGTGACATTGTCTCTAAATCACTCAGATTAATTTGTCTACATGTGCAGTTGCATCAACTTTTTCTCACTTTGTTGAACTTAGTCCTAGTGCAATTTGTACAATTGAAACAAATCAAAATTGTTTCCAACTATGGAGAATGTATTTGTATCCTTTTAAAAAAAAAAATTCTCTACGAAATTTCACGTATATTACGAAAATCCGACCGACCGAGATGTCAAAGCCAGGATTGGCAAGGCGAGGGCAGCATTTATCATGTTGAAGAACATCTGGGCATTCAAAGAGATCAACATCAGAACCAAACTTTGAATCTTCAACACAAATGTGAAGACAGTTCTTCTTTATGGATGCGAAGCGTGGCGAACCTGGAACCCGCAGGGAAAGGGGAAGAGAGGCCGGACTCGCAGCAGCTGGAAGCAAAACACTGAGACAGAGTTACAACAGAACGGATCCAG
>JAUELK010222006.1:0-10060 GCA_031471215.1 Gastropteron pacificum | reverse complement strand
GCCCTAACCGTTAGCAATATTTTGACTCCATTCATCGGACGCTAAACTCCGATGAAAAATGAAAGTATGGTAGTCTAAAGGGATCGATAGTTTAGTTTAGCAGGTTGCTTACTACTACTACACTCTGGATCAACATGAAAAGCTAAAGAAAAGAAAGATCCGTGGTTTAATTTGAGGGAAAAAAGGGGGCAAATAGAATCATAGTGTCTGTCAGGACATATTCATCAAGCAAATTTGGCCATACGTAGGCCTACTATTTCCACTCTTTCTGTTTTCAATCAGCCACAATTTCAGTGGGATCATCTTTAAATTTAAAGCGAACAGTTGCACATTATCAAATATGATATCTTCTACATGGTAAGCCTACTAGTTTCTAGAAGTAGAAGCAGACCACATTTTAACTTCTTTCAGGTCTATTTTGTTCTTTCATATAGGCCTAGAGCATAGATCTACTAGAAATGGTCGTTATTGACTAGATCTACATCAATTTTAGTAATTAATTCATTGGAAAAAAAGTGGAACAGTACTTTCTTAGTAATAAAGTTGAAACATGGGCTTTTGGTGAACATAAAGAAAACACCGTTACACAGGTTATCTACCTTGTAAATGCACCCACAAGTGAAAACATGAGCATTTGAACTTGTCTTTCTCTAAGTCTAAGATGAAAAAAAGACATTATCAAGGTGGAAAAAGCGATTGTCCACTAGACTAGATGCAAACCTAGTCAACATGTAGGTAGCTGGGTCAGAATATAGGCCTACAAGTGCTAATATGGCATTTTTGTCAGCATGTTGTGCAGACAAACATTTTGATCATTTTTAATTTAAAAAAGAAACATAATTAATTACTGGGATACATGTACTGGATTAATTTTTTTTTTTTTACAGTACTGACATTATAATGTGACAGTAGCCCACTCCCTAATATTCTCTAGAGAAGTTGGCAACATGAAATCACTTTTCTTCAAGATACGTCTTATTCAGCTTGGCATTTATCGGCTTTTATCTCTGAATTTCGCTGTAACCTGGTCATGGAAAAACAGAGTGGGTCATGGATTAGTCGTGGAATTTTTTTCCCAGCTGTCTGTATGGACCCTGTCACCAGTTTGGTACATTAAAAAAAATAAAAATTGT
This sequence comes from Gastropteron pacificum, assembly GCA_031471215.1. NCBI lineage: Eukaryota > Metazoa > Mollusca > Gastropoda > Cephalaspidea > Gastropteridae > Gastropteron > Gastropteron pacificum. The sequence goes on along the minus strand of JAUELK010222006.1, from coordinate 8,927 downwards.
TGAGCTTGAGCTATCTAAAAGATACTAAAACGGTCAGAACATTTTTTCTTTCTTTTCTGACGCCATTGTTCTTTTCCCCAGATCTCGTCCTCCCCCAAGATCCCGACGACCAGCTCGATCCACTAAAAAGTCAAAGGGCCGCTCAAAGCATTTGTCGTCATCCGACTCATCGGAAGACAGCGATTCATGTCGGCCAATCCCTCAAAGAAAAAGTGCTCAGAAAGTTAGGTGAGTTCTATTGTTTTTTTTTATTGTTTTTATATTCCAGTTACCAACCACTCAAACCAGACGTTTGTTCAGTTAGGGATTAAGAGACATCAATAATTATGTGTAAACATTCTTCAGTAGTAGTGTATAGATATTCTCTACTTGATTTGAATAGAGTGAGGACACCAGACAAAATGGCATTTAAAATAAGAACATAGTTGATTTGTATCAAATGTAGTATGCATCTTAAGTAAAATAAACTTTATGTCATCTATTTTAAGCTACAAAGAGGACACAGATGAGCAAACCGATTCTGATGACATCATTGAGGCTGCCACCCCTGTTGCTGATGCAGAGGAGGAGAATAGGGAAACCATAGAGAAAGTCATGGAGATGCGGAAAGGACGGAAAGGAGGTATTACTGCCTGTTCATACATACAAAATAGACTGTATACTCAGTATTTGTATTTTAGAGAATGTGTAAGAACACAATTTAGACAGGCAGGATGAAATTCATTTCTGACATTGTATTCTGGAGTTAAGTAGTAAGGGCAGGATTTGCTCCTGCAAACCTCCAGTCCAGTTAGAGATCTACCCAAGTTCAGCACTCCATTGTATTTTGGCTCACAACTGAAATAATTATCAATAGGATGTTAATGTTCACACATTTAAATGTCTGAGTTTTGCAATTGAGTGGGGCGTGCTTATTAATTCTAGATGTCAATTTTGTTTATTCTTCAGCGACCGGGCATAAGACCACAGTGTATAATGTACGTGAAAATGGAAATCCAAACACCAGCCCAGTAAAAGATGGAGAGAAGCTGGAACTTGAGAAACAGTATTTCATCAAATGGAAGGGCTGGTCCCATATCCACAACACTTGGGAAATAGAAGCATCCTTAAGAGAGCAAAAAGTGAATGGTCTAAAGAAACTGGAAAACTTCATTAAAAGAGACGATGAGATCAAAGACTGGTAAGAAGAATCATTTAAGTGTCAATAGTAAAAGTGAGAAAAAAATGCTGTGTAGATTCCCTCACTATGATGAGGCCCTTTGTACACACTACCTTCTCTTGCAACACATTGTTAGCATCGGTCATGCTTGGACCCACCATCATTAATGTTTAAAAAAATGCCTGACAGCGCAAATGATTGTTGTCTGAGACAAATTTAAAACAATGATCAGCCCTGCTGGTTGTCTTTGTTTCTAAATGAGACAAGTATATGGTTTTCAATTCAGCCTTTAGCGGAGCGATCAAGTAACTAGATTGCAAGTTTCCTACTTATGTTGATGAAAAACAAAACTTATTCCTGTTTAAGTCTTAATGGTCTTTGCAACTTGTTTATTTTGATAGGAAAAGAAATGCAACCCCTGAAGATTGTGAATACTATGACTGCCAACAAGAAATGATGCAGGATCTTCTAGAATCGCACAAGGCTGTCGAAAGAATCATCTGTAAGTTTTTGCTGGCTGAAACCGTAGCAACTTCGATGTTATGTTTAATTCATTTTGTTATAGTCATTTACTCTAAGGTATCGAATAAACGTGTCCCCCCCCCCCCCCGGAAAATTGTGCTTGGCGTAAGCACGATCGGGCCGGAAATTGCATTTAGCACAGATTGTTGTGGAGGTCCGCGAAAGCACGATCGGGCTGAAAATTGCGTTTGGCGTGGATCGCTGCGGATGTCCGTGAAAAGCACGATCAGCACGAAAATTTCGATTGGCGGTTACAAAATATACTGGCGGACCCGACGACAATTCTTATTTATTTTCTAAGTCGAAGACCGTCCCTTATGTGCGTTTTTCGAGCGTGAAGTGAGGTGTTATCTAGATCTAGACAAAAGCTAGTTAAATCTACTTTTGATTATTTGAGTTGAGTAATAGATTTGGTCCTAGAAAGTGACCATGTCTTTTGAAATCCTTAGGAAGAACAATCAAGCTCAAGTAAAAGAAATTGACAAATAAACTGTTATTACAAGACCATGACTATTAATATAAAAATGCAGTTTTTATTGATGCCAAAGTCAAAGGGGTAAGACAATTTAATGCTTCGAAGTTGTTTTCGGCCACGCCGGGTGCTAAATGTCTTGGCCTGCGCTAAGATCAGGGGTTTGCATCATTTCTCACTGGGAGCCCTGTTTATGTGAATTTTGTTTCTCTCATCATAGCACACAGAAAAGAGACTCATGGTGGCTCTGACTACATGTGCAAATGGCAAGGATTGCCGTACCATGAGTGTACTTGGGAGGATGGAGAACTAGCCTCTAAGCTATTTCAAAGTCAAATTGACAAGTATCTTGCAAGGAACAAATCCCAGTGTATCCCTACAAAGCTGTCACGTGTAAGTAGCACTGCTTTCATTGCTTCTCTGTTTTTAATTTGTAGTTATAAACAATATGTATTTTTAAAATTAAATACATGGTTAGTGATAAAACCAGAATCTGACATTTCCTTTCTCTGATTGATTATACTTGACTGAATATCAAAGTTAAATGTTTATGGAATGAAATAATTCAACATTTTCTAAAACCTTCTTCTGCTTCTTCCAATGTGTAGGTCTTGAAATTGCGTCCCAAATTCGCTGCCCTGAAAACCCAACCTATTCATTTAGGTGGTTCAGACAACCATGAACTTAGAGATTATCAGCTTGATGGCTTGAACTGGATGATTCATTCATGGTGCAGGTATGAGGGCATGATCTGATCAACATATTTCCAAATACTCATTAAGGAGAGTGCTTGGCTCCCAGCAAGCTCACACAAACACATGCTACTGTGTGCTACTCACTTTTTGTAAATTATGCTATAAAGTTTGTACGTAGGCTTTGCATTGTTTACCTTGTTTTTCCTCACTAATAAAGTAGATAATTGATAATGCACATCTTCTTAAGTGTCCCTTTCGAGGCAGTGTTAATGTCTCAATGAAGTCTTTTTTCATTGAGATTTGCTAGTTTTCTAAGTTTTGTTTGTGTTATTAATCGAGGTCATTTATTAGATTACTTATTCATAGACTTGCCAACCTGTGTAGTTACTACAGATTTTTGTCCCTGACTATGGACGAGCCATCGAAACGACGGAAAATGGGCAGTCGAAAAATAATTAAATTACTACAAAAAAACGCAAATGTTTTGTAGATGTGAAGAACTACAAGTCAACTAGGTTTCAGATGTTAATACATTGTTTACAAATGGTGACATTCTGATCTTCGTTGTCAACTCGAACAAATGTTTGAACAGGGATTATTTTGGGCTCGAATCAGCATCTCTATAGCACAAATGCATTTTCTCATCGCGTCTGGTGGTGTATGCTAGTTTAATTTTTACCGATAGATCTAGACTTTACTTACCAGACAGAACCGAAACGTCCATGAATGTGATGTCAATGTCAGTACTGCTATTGTGCGTAGTTATCGTGTGTTTTCTCTTTTACTTTCATGAAACAGGTTTCAAATTGACCAGGCATTATTCATATTCCGGCTTTGATGCAGTCATGAGTGTGATATGTCTAGATCCTAGATTAGGCCTACGCTGTACTGTTACACTACATACATCTACTCGTTGCTGTTAGTTGAAAGTGCATTTTTTGCACTTTGTGCAGCATTTCACAAAGAGGTATACTGATCAAACAGGAAGAAACGAATGTCGAAATGGTTACTACTGAAAATGTCTTGAAGCTTCTGAAAATAAGGTGAGATTTCACTCGCTAGAGGTTGGCAACTCTGTATTCAATACCTTTGATCATTTTTTGTGGGTGAATAGGTTCGTAGTAAGAACTTGAAATCCAGATATGAGAAAGAAATCGGAACTTGAAATTCAAATGTATTATCTTTGATCTCCTCAAACTCTTGCATTTTACCCCATTGTGATTTTATGAGATGTGCCAAATTGAAAAGAATATGTATTTCACATCGCCTTGTTTCTTTTTTCAGAAACAACTCTGTGATACTTGCTGATGAGATGGGCCTTGGGAAGACCATTCAGATTATCAGCTTCGTATCCAATCTGTTTAATCAGTACCAACTGTATGGTCCATTTCTTATTGTTGTCCCCCTGTCCACCATCGTTGCCTGGCACAGGGAATTTGAAAAATGGGCCCCGGAGATGAATGTCATCATTTATATTGGAGACGTCAATAGTCGCAATGTGGTAAGTTACAAACTCCCAATAGCAGGTTATTGTTTTAATACCATCAACCTATTTATTCCATGCAAATATGTTCAAGTGTTTCAATAATTCTTATGGACTTATGCATCATTTTTCTTCAGCTTCGAGAGCAAGAATGGAGACACCCTGGAAACAAAAGGCTGAAGTTCAATGTCCTCATCACGACTTATGAAATCCTTCTAAAAGACAAGGTGAGTGTTAAATTGATCTTTATAGAAATGGATGTACACCTTGGTTTTTAGCACTCCCAACACACTGAAACTGTTACTACAACATGATATGAACAGTGACTACAAATGGAATGGAGTACATAAACCTCAAGTTGTCATAACATAGAGCTTACTAACTGCAAATATTTCCCGGGAATAGATAAGTAGAGAGTTGCCAACTTCTACGGATTTTCCGAAGTTACTTTGGATTTTTGTCCCTGACTAAGGAACTATGGACGAGACGCAGAAACTACGGAAAATGTGCGGTCGAAAAATGCGAATGTTTGTAGACACGTAGAACTACTATGCAACTAACATTTCAGATTTTAGTAGTTTGTGTACAAAATGACGACGATTATTTGAAGACACAATTTGACTCACAGACTTGTCTTGTCTAATCGCGAACAAACGTTTGAGCGGGGATTTTTGTTAGTAAGTCCTTATTTTGGGCTTGAAACAGCATCACTATCGTGTTCGGATAGATCTAGACTCTTTAACTAAATCTAGTTACGGCCAAAATGCTCTTTCTATTCTGCATCCATGAATGCGATGTCGTCAGTACTATATTGCTCGTAGTTACCAGGTGTTTTCTTCTAACTTTCAATACACATGGTTCAAAGCACCTTTTTTGATACATTTTGTTATGTTTAAGTCCTGGCATTTTTTTGTTTTGTTTCATTTTTGTGCCTTTAAAACCAATTTGAGTTAATATATTCTAAAGGAATTTTTGTCATTATCGAAAGAGCACAAGGCACCATAGTGATAAGTACATTATGACACAACATTCTCTCCCACCAAGTTGTCATACATCTTGATACGGGTTACTGATAACAAGTTTATTGTTATAGACCTAATCATTCATATCCTCATTGTATGAATACCTTGCATTAACATTTTTTTTTATAACAATGGTCTTGTAGAAAAACACATTTATAACTCAGCAACCGTTGATTCTTGAACGTTGTCACTTGTCCTTGTATCAGTTTTCACTGTATCAAAACATAAGTCTGATCTTCTCTTGTCTTCTTGTCATCAGTCTTTCCTAGGTGCAGAATCATGGGCGTTCTTGGGTGTTGATGAAGCCCATCGTTTGAAGAATGATGACTCTTTGCTATACAGAACATTGGAAGCTTTTGATACAAATCACAGGATTCTCATCACTGGAACACCCTTGCAGAATTCACTGAAAGAGCTGTGGTCTTTGCTACATTTCATCATGCCAGACAAGTATGGGTTTCCTCATTTACAAAAGAAAAATGTAACATCCATTGAAGTTCATTGGCCAACTGGAGAAAGTCATAGATCTGTCAGTTTTTCCCATTGTGATATTTTAAGTCTTTGATATGCTTGGCTCACCCTACAGACTAAACTACATGTACAGGCTTCAAATTTGGCATGAAGGTGAAATTTAGTAGCAGGAAGACGAAGTTTATCATTAGAAGTTGTTTAACTGAAGCATGTCATTTAAAAAAAAAAAAGATATAAATTCTATAAACGCCCCATTGCTATGTATGTAAGATCTGCATTTCAGACTTTTTGTTTCGCTTCTTTCACTTTGCATAACTCCTGGGACACATCGATGTAGACATTCAATTATTGTCCACAACAAATACTCGCACAGCTTTTAGCTTTCTGAATTCCCACTATACCTAATAAATTGTTTGTGTAATTTCTTCATTTTAAATTTTTCAAAGAGCTACACAAAATGCAAGGGAGTTCCTACAATTTGCAGGATTCTGTTTCAGTAAAGTTGAAATTCCTTGCATTCGTGAGCAGAAAGAATTGTCATCACTTCACAGTCAGAATGGTCAGGCAGGCATGGATTGTCTGTTAAGCTACTTGTTATGATGTAATAAATGATTTGGGTTCAATTTACAGTTGGCCCCTTTTGTGTCTTGGTATCTTCTATTAGTGTGTAGTCTTGATATTGCAGGGATGTCGGACTTCTGCGGATCCGTGAATTTCCGCGGTTATCGATTGTCGCGGGGGGTCGCGCGGCCGATTTTGGCGGAATTTTGGTTAAGAGTTTAACTCTACTGACCGACTGGACGAAGTGCAATAGCGATAGTCGGAAACCTTCATCGCAGGGACTTCGGCGATTCGGCTAGCCTACCGATTTGATCGGTGTTCCGACCAACCTGCGCGAAGACTTGTATGGCAGTCTGAAAAGTTTTGATAAAGTGCGAATGACTGCTACAACCGCAACTAATAAAATATGCGATAGCAGTGTTGTTTACTGTAGTTACTAGCCTAGATCTAGAGATCTACAAGCGGATAGCGTAATTTCATTCAATCCTTGGCTTGCACCCGTTTTCTTTCCTCCTTTTTAGTGCATTTGATTCTCTCAGTTACAGTTAGTCATTCTTTCTCCTTTGTGGTGCTGGTGCTAGAAACTGAATCTAGATCTACATTAGATCTTAAACTTAGTTAGCCTCTGAGATCGTGACTCTACTACTACTACTACTCACTGTAGTCTACTGTGTACGTCTACGATCTGAGTCAACTAAGTGTTGGGTGCGGACATCATGACAAATACGAAGTTGGAGGAAAGTTTGAAAAGGAAAAAAAATAAATTAAATGGGTTTGGTTGGAGGAGGACGACGACCATGGGGAGTTGTTATCATGTTTTGAAAGATCACGAAGCCTGGACTTGCTGACTAGATCTACTGCTACAATGAGTAAACTTTGGACTACACAATAAGAAGAGTAGGGAATCAGTTCAGTTCAGTATGATATAATAATACTTATTTGTATCATCTTGCATATGTACGCTGCGCGCCAAAGATCAGGGGTTCGGGCCATTGTCCACTGACGTCCCTGATCTTGCCATTGCTTACACATTTGTATTTCATAACTAATTTTGTTTTCTTTCTGATGATTTCAGGTTCGACTCGTGGCCAGACTTTGAAGAAAATCATTCTCATGAAGAAGGAAAAGGCTTTGTTTCCCTTCACAAAGAGCTTGAGCCATATTTATTGAGAAGAGTGAAGAAAGATGTTGAAAAGTCGTTGCCATCAAAAACTGAACGAATCCTTCGTGTGGAGCTTTCTTCTTTTCAAAAGACATATTACAGGTCAGTTTTTTTTAATTTTCTTAGTGTGATTCATTTTTGTAAGGATAAATGTTGCTCTTTATGAGTGAAGCAGAATAAGTGGCAGACAGCTCTCAGTAAAATAGAAAGTAATATGTACAATTTCAAAAAAGTATTTTGTTTCAGTAGATATACTTACATTGTACAATATAATACAGGTCAACAGGGATGCAGATTTTTTTTTGTAGGCCAAAATTCTACGGATTTTTTTTACCCAACTACGGAAGTACGGGCGAGCCGCAGAAACTACGGAAAATGTGCTGTCGAAAAATAATTAAATTACTATCGAAAGACGCGAATGTTTGTTGACACGAAAAACTGTAAAACAACTAGGTTTCAGATTTTAATTTATTGTTTACAAATGGTGACACACTGATGCACTGATCTAGCCTACGTTGTTGCGAAGTAACAACGCTTGGACCTGGATTTTTTTTAGTACGTCCTTATTTTGGGCTAGAAACAGCATCTCTATCATGCAAATGCAATCATTCTCCTCATGTCCTGATTTCAAGTGGAGTATGAGTTTTGTTATGTCATCTGTCTTTAAGGATCCCATTTCTTTTTATTTACTTCAGAGCCATTCTCAAGAGAGAGTTCAAGACTTTGATGAAGGGTGTCCGAGGGAGTGTTTCCTCTTTTGCCAACATCATGATGGAGTTGAAGAAATGTGCCAACCATGCACATTTAGTGGTGCCTTTAGAAGAAGACCCCCCTCTGAAAGAAAGGATGCAAGTATGTTGGAGATGTCTTCATTTTTATTAAGTCTAAAATGTCTATGTTTGTGTTGGTTTTGCTAGATTATTGTCACCTGCCTGACAAGTGGCTTTGTCAGACCCTAGAATATTTGTTAGCAGTGGACCAACATTCATAGACAGTCAAACATTTTTTCTCCTTTTCATCATTCCAGGTTTTGCTGAAAGGCAGTGGCAAATTGTTGCTTCTGGACAAACTCTTGGTCCGATTGAAGGAAACAGGACACAGAGTACTGATCTTTTCCCAGATGGTGCGGATGCTAGACATCATAGCAGAGTATTTGCAGTGCAGGCATTTCAATTATCAGGTGGGTCTATAGTCTACAACAATTCTCAAAATATAACACACCTAGCTTGAGTGGTCTTGACCAGTATTCCTCTTTGATCTATTGTTTTGAAATGCTTACATATCATACTCATAAAAGACTCGCGGTGGTGTTTGGGGGGGGGGGGGGGGGGGGGGGGGGGGGGGGGGGGGGGGGGGGGGGGGGGGGGGGGGGGGGGGGGG
>JAUELK010222005.1:0-19257 GCA_031471215.1 Gastropteron pacificum | reverse complement strand
TGCACCCATTCTCCTCATAAATGCAACCCCCCCCCCCCCCCCCCCACACACACACACATACACACAAATACATGCATACACATGCACGCACGCACACAATATAATAATAATGTACACCCCTCATCTAAAAAATCATGCAAACATCCACTCCGTCCTGATTGCAATTATGCACACATGTAGTGTAACATTATATTGATTGATGTCTCTGTAAATTTATAAAGTAGGCGAAGTGAGGTAATGTGAATGATGGGAAGGGGGCGTCGTTATCACTCGGTATGAATGATACAACAACAACAAATCAATTACATGTACAACAATAGTATAGTCTGCTGTGAACCGTTGGAAATATTGAAATATAATTGCCAATTACATACATACAACCTTCAATGAGTTGAAGTCTAATGTGATGCCCAAACTTAGCAGCAGCTTGTTTCTGACTCAGAGGTGGATGAGCACACTACCATGGAGTCTGTTTGGATAAACTCCATGGGATCACAACAACAAAAAATGGAAACACAGCATTTCAATTGTTATTGAATGTATAGAGTATGTGACTCTCAGTCTGTAGTCAAAGGTACCTACATAATTTTGTCCCCCTTTTTTTGTTTTGATTTATGCATTAAAAAACATTTATTTATCAACTGTTTAAAATCTTGAGACATCTTCCTCAATCTTGAGCCCTCATTTGAACAGTCTATTTTAACCAGACTGAGACTGATTTGTGTTTATTTATTAAACAAGACTTTACTTTAGTGAGTTGACTCATATAAGTAAGTCAAGAGCAAAAAGTTCATTTTGAATGAGATTATTTAGCGAGTTTATCTTATCTGGACTCTCAGACATTGTCTAGGAGTCTAGGCCTAGTTAGTAATTGGTCTATTCTTCAGCAAAGTTTGCAATAGGTTATGTGTCGACTACAAAACACTAAGTAGAAAAAGACCGAAAAATAAAAGAAGAAAAAGAAAAAGAAGCAAAGGTAAACCATGTTGGTTTACAACAAAGTTGATTAAGAATACGGACCATAATTTATTGGATGTAGATTGCCGAATCAAAACAAAACCCTGTCCGTGACTGCTTCCACTTGAATCTGACTCGTTCCTCTCATTCATTTACTTCCGTCTTCATTGTTGACGGTTTGAGGCTAATAAAAACATTAGATCTAATTACTAATTATATGTCTAGATCTACTTAAATAATTACTAATTGACCAGTCCCTAGATTAGAACATACTAGATTCAGGAATAGACATAAATCTATATATTCGATCTCGATCGATCTTCAAGCAAGTGCATACAACCCCTTGTCTCCCTCTGCATTCATTATCATCAATCCAAGACACCAGAAAGTTGTGAGAAAGTGGAACTGCAACTGGAAACTGGAAAGGCTGTTGTTGTTACTACTGCTTTGACTTTGATGTGTTGAGAACATTGAGGTATGAAAAAGCACCAAAGTGGCCGTAGTTGACTCAGTCACTTTTGTTATAATTACAGCCATCTGTACTTCCTCAAATAGAGGGATCAGAATGCATCATTTTAAAAAAACAAGTGCAATTAATTTTTTATTAAATAGACTATATATTGAATTGAGTTATTTAATTGAGAGGCAGGCAGGCTTGCAACCTCGGACTCAGAAGTCTGACTGACAGGTAGGGTGTCAGCGGGTGAGATATGCCTATTATATGATGATACAAGAGGCAATGTGGCATGGCAACTGACTGAAAGTGAAAGTGATCCTGGCTATGTTAGGCAGATGGCCATTTACAGCATGACAAAATAAGAGTAAAAAAGGCAAGGTTGTTGAGTGATATATATATATTACATATATTATATATATATATATATGAATATGGGCTGTGAGTAGTGTGAATGAAAATGCTGGTGATCAACAAGTGTCCACTATATGACAAGTTAGACTAGGCCTACTGATATCACAATCATCATAGGTGATGGGTATCAGAATAATTTATTTACATTAGATATTAAATACTGTATCATATTACTGTGTGACCATTCACAATTAGACACAGGGAGACTTGGAGACATTTTTTATACAAATAATCGAAAAGCCACAAATTGCCCTGTGTTCGTTATCAAAACCTACACAAGTTCTAGTTTGGCTTGGGATTGATTCTTTTGTCAATGAATTCTCAGACAAAGAGTTTCTTTCTCTGTGGTGCTGTACAGTTGAAATGCAGATTAATTGATATGAGTGTCGCCTTTCTCGTCCACAGATCGTGTACATATAGGCTACCTGCAGACTCAGGAAGATGGCAAACTGTAACTGGCTGTGGAGCATCATCTGGTTCCTCATTCTTATCATCTTCGGATGGCCCATTGGCTTCCTGTGTGCTGTCTTCTTTGTCTTACTCAGCCCATGCTCTGCATGTTGCTCTGGGTGCACAGAACTGATGAATCTACTGGAGCGGGGAGTCAAGCTTCCCTTAACGTGTGCTCAGAATATGGTGGCTGGCAAGTCAATGTGTTAACCTATGAAACCTATTAAGCTATGAAATGTAATCCAGATCTGACCCTTCTTTCTCAAAAAACTTGAATTTAATCAAAGCTTTAATTAAATGTACATGTGGGATCTGTAAAATAATTGGGTGTGTGTATTTTTTTTTTTAACGAATGATGGTGCTGAGTCTCATTATGGACCTCTGTAGAAAATTACCTTTTTGTTCTTCATTTCCAATTCATTTTTTTTTGTGACATCCTTCCATCTTATCTTTCCACTTTGGAAATTGGGTACATACATTTTGAAAACATATTTTTTTGATATTTTCATGGTTTAAATTTCACTTTTAGTTTTAGTATTCTGATGGGCATTCACTTGAATACACTATGACTTAACCCATATCAATAGAGTACTATTTGCCATTCCAATTTTTATTGTACTTCTATCACATTTTGTCATTTTAATGTAAGTTGGTGAACCAGGTAGAGAGCATTACATTTTGAAAAATGACAAATTTGATGTAGGCCTACTGGTTGTTTATTTTAATAGGAAATATCAATTTCATATCTTGTTCGATGTATAACTTTCTTCAATGTTTCTTTATATTGAAGTGCATGGACACCCTGTTATTTATTTAATAATAATACCAAATGAAAAGAAGATTGTGTTCTCTTCTCCTATACTCAAACTTTGCTTTTAATTTGAAAATCACAAGATAGACTGACTGTTGTCAATAATTGATATGTTGATCGATTGCTTTTTGAGATTTTGTGCTCAAGCCTGTTATTTATTTATGAAATGCTGAATTGGTACGATTGAGATCTTCACCAAGTTTCTCAGGTTGCAATTCTGTCCATGACCTTTTAGTTCACCCAGTCAGCCATTATTTAACTTTAACCCTGTTTGTTGATTTTTTAAATTGGGGATTTTGTAAGGAAGATAAATTTAGACGTGGGTAGCGATTATTTTTTGTTTTTTTGTTGAAAACAAGTATGTGTATTGTGTAGCTAACAAAGAGAAACAAAAAGGAAATCATGTTTTTTTTTTAATTTGTAGCATTGGGCAGCCAGTGGAGTCTTCTTTCCAAAAGATTGAGAAGCAATGCATTTTCTTTATGATTAATTAGGGAAAATCTGTGGAAGCTATTATGTAATTATATATTGGTATTCGTGTCAATATTATAATCAAGAAACGGCAACATTTATCACAGCCTCTTATTGTCGCTTGTGATTCAACTTTTGTCAAGTCAGGCTAAACTCTTGCCGCCTTTTGTGTTCATCCTCTTTGCTTTAGATAGCATCTGATTGTTTTAAAAAATAGTTTAATTGTTGAGTTTTAGACCTTTTCATAAAGTTGACCTCTCTTCACGTATTGAAATTTTAAACAAATTTTCTATACAAAGGTTACTGCTTAGGTTTTTTGGCGTGCCTAAACTAGTCATTGCTTCAAATTGAATTATGGGTTCAATGCTTTTTTCATTGGTCCCATGATGTGTAGGCTACTGTCATGATGCCATTGCTTATTTTCTTTGCAGTATTGTACGCCTACATGTAATAATGCATTTAGTCATTTTCCTTTTCATATGTTGCTTGCAAAATCCAACCCTCCCGTGCCTTCACTTTGTTACCCTTATTGTTTTTATGGATTGATTGCATGGAAAATGTGATTTTCTTATATTTTGTATTAATTGTTTTAAGATACATTTTGTCCATCTCTTCTATTCACACCTTCGTGTGTGATGCAAGTATTTGTTTAATCAAATAAAATGGACCCGACTCAATGTTTCTCAAAATGTACTTTCATGCGTTGACACAGACACAGAATTCTCCACGTACTAGCAATGCATGTATTTAGTATTACTATGACATTATCATATTCTTTTAAGTTAGTTCTTTGGCTATCTGAGTTGTTCTTGAAATCACTTTTTTTCTTCAAATTTCAGACTCGTATTGTTACTGAGGGGAAAAAAACAGAAGAAATATGCTTTGCTCTAGGCTTACTGAGTACACAGTATGAAATGTGTACCGGTAATGTAAATTGTGAAGTGATTGAATAAAGGTTTTCTTTGATCCGTATAATAATATAAAGAGAATCTCAAATGATATTGGTTCAGTCAAGAAGAGATATTATTATTTTACTTCTTCCATATGCTACACATGACACATTTCTGGGGATCAATGCTTTTCAATTACATGTACACATTGTAGTGTAAGTTTCTTGTATGATATATTGAAATGATGGAAATAGTATTAGTTTGTTTCAACGTCAATGTAGTAACGATATTAATTTAATTTGCATGCCAACCCTATGTTTTTCATTCTGAATTTTTGTCATTTATTTTATAGAGTTTTAATTTGAGTCACTATACGAGAAAGTGATGTGATGATAGGCCTACCTATTCAGTAATTTTTAAAAGGTGGTTGAACTATGTTCATCCTTTAATTTATAGGTGTACTGTTTTTTAAGAATATATGCCAATAATAAATGTTTAGCTTTGCATGTTGAAACTACTTGTAATAATACTGTAGTTGATGGATGAAATATCAAATAAGCAATTTCAGTTTTTCCTCGCAGCTCATGATCATTCACACATGTCTTTGTAGTCATCTTTGAGTGAAGCTAGGTGGTAACAGAATACAATGCCAATGTGTTCATGTATGTAAACATATGTGTACCTGACAGCAAAAAGCACCTAAAAGTCACATTTTGCGATTCCGAGATATAGCCTGTCAGTCATTTTGTGTCTCTGTCGAAATTGAGAAAATGATGGAAACCCATTGAGACACATTTCAAGCTTCATCTCAAGAAATTTGAACGTTGAAAGATGTGAGTATTTTAATTACATTTTTTATTTATATGGTCATGCCCGCAAGAATATATCTTGAACTTGAACAGTATTTTAGTATGTTTTTCTCAGTTCGGTGTTTTCCCAGGTTGACACATTTAAATATAACCAATACAGATAATTTAAATCTGTAAAGACCATCTTAAAGAGCAAATGCTGCAGTTTCAGTAACAAGTGAAATATTGGAAAGTGATTTTTCCGACTTTTAGGTGCTTTTTGCTGTCGGGTATGGTACACGTCCTTTCTCTTGATGCATAATTAATAAGAAATAAATCATTGATGGGAATGAACATGTCTTCTTTGTTTTAGTGTGTTGTCAGTAACAAGTCTTGTCCCACACAATACAATTACAAGGTACAGCTGATGTATGTGATGTGAGTAAAGTAAAGAGATATTGTGCCTGGGTCAGTATTCCTTGTGTTACTTGTAATTGTAAAGCTAACCTTTTCCTTTACTTTTACCAAGATCAAGAAGAACTTTCATCAGGAGATTGATTTAGTGAAATGAATGAGTACAAACAGACACTTTTACTTTTAACCATCTCCAAAGCCTGTCAGGAGGTATACTGGCAGTATTTAGTGAAATGAATGAGGTACAAACAGACACTTTTTGCCATTTACAAAACCTGTTGGGAAATGTGGAACATTATTAAAATGGCCGATAAGCACTGCTCTGTGGTGACTGCGTGATGGCTTCAGCGAAAAGCGGAGCTCATAACACTAAGGCTAATTTCCCTGAAAAGGGATGAAGAAAGTGTATACAATACAATTATTAACTGCAATTATTTGTGTTACCTGTTACTGTTGATGATTGAGAAAATAATCTCAACCAACAAGTTGAAATTGAGTTTATGGCCCAGACCAAGATTTGAACCCAGACATATGGCTTGAGTTGACAGTAGGCAGCCACACTGACCAGTTTGCCAATACAACACAAAAGACAATTATTGTTAATAGTATACTACATGAACTGGTAAACATTAGAATAAAGAAGACAAGCATCTGATAACCTGGATTCAATTTATTCTTCTTCTTTTGTTTATTAACAAATTTCAAACTAATCAACTTGTACTTGTACAATGCATGTGTGTCTATATTGAAAATGTTCAAATCAACAAAGCCCCTCTCTTATTAATTATTATCTAGGGACAACGTGACAACAACAACAAACATTTAGGTACATCTTACATTTCATCAGTTTACACCAGGGACTTGTTCTATGAGAAATAATCTTTACATAGAAAGTAAAGTTTGGATAGATTTCTCTTCATAAGACAACTTTAACACATTGAGCCTTTCCTCTTTCAAGTTCAAGCCAAGAAAAGACAACAATGCTAAACAAAAGAACAAGTTCTGCAATAAATGGTTTAATTACAAAATACATGAACATGTAGTACAAGAAATGCCACAAAAGACAAAATAAACCAATGTTTGGTACAGCAGGAAATCATGAATCTCGTTATTGGTGTTATTCAATTCAGACATGCAGGACAGTGCTGCCTACTCTATTGAAAGGATTCTGTAGAAATCTTCCTTGGTGCCAGACTACATACATGTCGTAGTGATCTGAGATCCAGATCTAATGTGACAACATTGTCATCACATTGCCTTGAATATGAACCTCCCAGATTATAACACTACATACATGATACAATCTAGAAGTAGACCAGGTCTACAACCCACACAATCTACAGACAATCATCATTACCTCAGTCACACTGGAATTCACTTCATAGATCTGCAATCTAAATCTAAGGAATTGACACCAAAGTTGGAAAATGAGCAAGAACACATTCATTTATACAAACACATGTAGTAATCAACAGTAGTTCCTATGAGTTAATCTACACAATGTCAGGATTGTTTGTTCAGTTCTAAAATCCTCCTGCGTAGTTCATAGAGCAGAACGCTGCCTGCCACACCAGTGTTCAGACTGTTGACTGTGGCAGCCATAGGGATGGTCACGTAATGTCCATAGCGGTCAAAGGCAAACTTCTTAGCCTGGGCACTGAGACCACGAGTTTCCCCACCTACCACCAGGGCCAGCGGTGCTGATGTGACGACGGGAGCGTTGGAGTACTCGTAGACACTGAGGGGCACTCTGTGATACTTGTAGGCACGAGCCTCAGAATTGTGGTCTTGCGGGGTTTGTTTCCACTCACGGACAGCATCCTCTTCTGTTTCATCTTCATCGTCTTCTTCAGAGCTATCATCGGCGTTGTCTGTGTCTGGAGTCACAACAAAAGTGGAATTGTGTTTTTAGTTTTTTTGAATTATAAAGAAAGTCTGTACGGATAATAAAATAAACATATGAAGACACATTATTTGTCACTTACAAACCAATGGTAATGAATTTTGTGTGAGTGCAAAAAAACAATAAAACTGAAAGATAAAAAAAAAATTGACTAAGATTTTATGCAGTTGTTGACCTTATTCATAGTCTTAGTATTCCATTCTTCTATGTGGTGCTAAAAATAAATAAATAATGTTTATCTCTTACAGTGCCAGTAGAACCTACTTAACACTGACACATGTTGGAAAAAACATCACTGCATTAACTGAAACAGCAAGAATAAATAGTACGTATATAAAAACATACACATTGCCTAGAAAAATAGTCGGCCCACAGTCAAATTAGGAAAAGACCGTGCCCACAGACAGAAGAACTTAGCAAGTGGAGCATGACTTCAAGGATGAAAATGGAAGATAATGAAAAAGTCTGAAAGCAATCGAGACATTCGTTTGTTGTATTTTGATATTTAAATCTGAAGACAAGAGGTATACATATTATATATACTCATTCCAGAATATAAAAATATGACGTCAGACTAAATCTGAAACATTTGCATTCCTGTGACTTGTCAATACATAAGGTAAACATCTGCATGTTGGCTTCAATGAAAATCTCATAACACTAAGAAGGGGAATTTCCCTGAGAAGAGATGACAAAGTATAACAAACAGATTATATGTACACCATCAGTAGACCTCACCTGTTGCTGACTTCTCAAACTGACCACTGTCCATGTTGGGGTCAAAGGCCCTCTGAAGGGTGCGGCCAGCGCGGGTGTCGGCCAACAGGACTTGAGTCTGGTCAGTCAAGAGGTTGTGCACATCTGACCAGTGCAGGCCCCAGTGTAGGGCCACACTGAAGTGACCCCCCATGGCAGAACGCAGGACTTTTGCCTCCCACAAGTTCACATTGCCTGATGACACAAAACTTAGTCCATAAGGATGTATGACTGTGAATGACCCATCAATCAACTTTTCATTTAAAAACTGAAATGCATGTGCTGTGGCGTAGGTACACATCTACAAACAAGAGAGCCTAGAAGATCGCCAATAACAAACCAAGCCTGAATATCATATATATAAATATGTATTTATATATGTGTACATACATCATAAATAGAAAAGGTCTCATCTTGCATCATGTGAAAAAACAGTTTCACTGCTGCAACTACCCTCATTGCAACAGGAAAATATATATTATGTACATCAAGTAAGTTGGTGCTTTCTCAGTCTATAATGATCGCTACTTCGACTCTTCTGTGTAAAACATTTTCAGGCCACAATACCAAATATCGGCGCAAACATTCAAACAAAGATTAACAGAAAAGTTGATCATGCCATGACCATTTTATTGAACCCTATGTATGAAGTATACGCCCTCCTACACCTAACAAGTACATTAGATTTACCTTACTTATCTGATCTACATTGCATTGTACAGAAGGGCTGGGGCCCATATGTAGCTGGGTTGCTGAAGAAGAACCTTTATCTGAAAACTGAGAGTTCAAGTTGAAAAGATTTCTATGACATTTAAGGACATAGAAGGGAATAATAATAGTAATAGTGGATTTATATTGCGCCTTTTCTCTTTGGGCTCAAAGCGCCTTACAGCATATTACAAGATAAGACAAACTACCTCTGACAGCCAAGACTTGTTGACAACCAACAGCTGCGGCTGTCCTGATCAGAGTTCCTACATTGCCGGGGTCAGTGACAGTGTCCAGGATTAATGTAATGGGCACGCTGTCGTCACTCTCACAGACCACCTCTCCCTGGCCTGGCTTCTGGAAGATACCTTTAAAAAAATAATTACACATTAAATTGGGTTTGTGTATGTCCATCCATGTTATTACATAATCAAAATGAAAAAATGATGATAAATGATACCAAGAAAATGATGCAACATTTTAATACTACAGAATTAAACAAATAATACTTACATACAACATGGTTTCTTAGTCAAGTTTAATTATTATTATAGCAAATTGGACGTGGCCTACAATCACAGACCCTTATTTTTAAGTATATATAATCACAAGTAATCTGATTAACCAAGGTTTGCCACCAATCTTGCTAACCCAAGAGTCCAGAAGGTGTGGCAGTATCGGACCAAGTCTTCAGGTCTCTAAAGAGAATTTTGTACAACTTGAGATCTTTGAGGAGCTCCGCAGGAAGCTGATCAAGTAGGGAGACGTCTGTGAAGTACAAGGCCTGGCCTGTTGCCCCCATACTGAGAGCATCTTTGATAAGGCGTACCCCCTCCAGGAGGATGGTGTCTGAGATGGTGCCTGGCTGGCTGCACTTGGCTTGAAGCAGTGACCGTCTGAGTGAATGTGGAGAGGAGAATTGATGAGGCAAGGGGGAAAAAAAGGTAAAAGGTCCAATAAAATAATCAATAAAGTCAACACAAGTAATCAAGCAAATATGATCAAAGAGGTATATTTCTAGCACTACTCTGCTTGTTTAGAGCCTCTAATGGACAGTTGTACTGATGTTAATGGCCAAACTACCCCCTGGTCGATATGGGGGCACTTTGCTGTGAATTCACCATTGCTTAAAAAACATGATTTTACAGCCAATTATACTAGTAATACTAGGTAATCTATATAGGAGTGAGCCTGGCCTTTGTTTGCCTAGCAGAAGGTCTATTCTTCAATATTGTAAGACCAGAGAGAGCCTGGACTAGATCTACATGAGAGAAGCCCTAGCCTAGAGGGTGGTTTGAATGGAAGCTTAAGATTTAAGGGCCTGTATCTAGATCTAATCTTCTAGAGTCACTAAATTGGTGATTGAGGTATTAATGTATTAATGACTTCGATCTAGATCTAGATCTAGAAATTCTAGGCTCAGTTTTTAAAGAAAACAAACATTTTGAGTAAGTCTCAGTCTTCTTTCGGTAAACATGAAGTTTAGCGCCACGACTTTGGATGGGCGAGATGGGTGGGCGAATACCGAAATCTGACACTGTACTTGTCAAATTGGCCATTTGACATTCATGCTGAATTAGTTTTGGATTTATGTGAATTTTCTTGGGAGTTTTGTGGTGTTTGTGGATTCTTTTAAACAAGGTGAGAGGAAATTATACTTCAAGTTCAAGTGTGTTCAAAACAGTGTGAAAACAATCTACCCGTCAAAACCGTGATGAAGAAGACTCATTTTAGTCTATAGGCCTAACGCCCGCGGCAAGATTAATCAGGTATCAGTATTGCGGTATTCGTGCACCCTTGTAACCAATCCAAGATGGCAGACTAGTAAACAGTAGTAGACGACGCCCACCCGCGACGCTTAACTTCATGTTTACCCTTCTTTCTATTTTCTTACCCAAGGCGAGCATCCCCTTCTAAGATTTTTTCATACACAAGACCAGAGCTTGTTTGAAACACATTGGTCAGATTCTTTATTCTCTTAACCTTTTTCTCCGTGTTCTTCACTTGGTTTGGAACCTTTTTGACTTGAGGTTGATTCAAATTTGATATCATTGACTCTTGCACTGGGTCACCGTGAATGTACGGGTATTGCACGTTTTCTCTTGGATCCCGGCGACCTTCCTTCTGGGTGACTTTTTTAATTTGTTTCTGTCGATTATATGATAAACTGAGGCTTCTGTGTTGATGTCTCAAGCAGGTACATGATGTTTCGTTGAATTTCGTTGTGTTCCAACGCAGGAAAACATGTTGAAAATGATTAGTTTTGTAAGCGAAAGTAGCCAATGTTTTCACCATGGGCGCAGCCATTTTGAAACAGTAAACAAAGGGAGAAAACCAAAACAAATCCTTTCTAATTTCTTTCAAGGGAACTCACTCAGTAGGTGTAGCCTTGTAATAATCGTACAGTGTACCTTGTAGTAGGCATACAATCATACATGACAATGTAGGGTTTGCTACATTCTTAGTCCAAATTCGAAAACAAGTGCTGGACATCTTTGGGATGGACCCTAATGTGCCCTAGACAGACGCACCTACCTAGACGCTCTTCTCTGATACGTCCGTGCTGCTATCTATTATCTAGGCCTATGCTCGTGTCTAAACCAAGGCAGACGGCGCTGACGCAGACAGAGCTTGAGATCCATGCAAAGAGATCAGCCTTTTTTCAACACTTCAATTTGGTTCAGAGACAAACAGCAGCAAGAGCGCACCACGCACGTGAAACTGGCTTCAAAGCAAGAGGAAGACCAAGAAACACTGCCTGGACGGGTTTACAACGGTTCTGCTGATGCAATGTCAACCACATATTATCATTATTATTGTTATTGTTATTGTTATTATTATTATTATTATTATTATTATTATTATTATTATTATTATCGTTATTATTATTATTATTATTATTATTATTATCATCATTATTATTATTATTATTATTATTATTATCATTATTATTCTGCCACACATTTAGCATTGGGCCGATATCTTCACCTCCTCTCGACACCCGAGAAACATCAGAGAAAGGAAATGTAAAGTAATGTAAACTAAGTTGTACAAGAGCTGAGGATTGCGTTTCATTCGTCAGGAATGCAAATGTCATGAGATAGGACCATTTCCAAATGACTATCTTGACTGATAATCAGGTATACTCCATCACTGCTGGCTGGTTTGAAAACCTCTCTCAGACATTCACACTCATTCACGAGTGATTCACGAGGTCCTGGTTCTTGTGTGGGCAAGACAAAGGCACTAGAGATGTTCTTCACCTTGGTAGTCAAAATCATGACACAAAACCGCCAAACATCGAATGAAAGTGAAAGGCAGAGATACTCATAATAAGATTAATGCCGGTGAAAGGCGACTGACAGTTTATTATTGAAAAGGATAGTGAGTGTCTGAGGCTATAAAACGAGTACAGATGGTCCAGAAACATGAACAATTAAGGTCTATGTGTGTTGAATGTTGTTTGTGTGCCCAATGATCAAACGTGACCTCAGTCCTCAATTAACTTCGACTGGGGCCTTTCACTTGCTTTGTAATTTGTAACCAGCTGGTAATAATAATATACACAGACATCCAGATAGATAGCGGACGTGTTAAACTGCTATAGTATTAAAGTTCTATAGTGTTAAAGTTCTATAGTGGAGTCAAGGCATCATACCCGCCTATCAACTTTGTGAATTCTTTCAAACAAGTTCAAGCACCAGGGCTACAGAAAATGGCCGATATATAGGCTTACCTGGTTCAGTCCTAATTCATGGCCGTAACCATGAATTATGTAAATCAATGTTGTATCAACAATATGGGCAGTATTAACTTGACAGAAGGGTATTGTGACTGCATTACACGTACATGAACAAGGGGTCAGTTTTAAGGCCTTCCAATCCCAGGTGCAAAGCTAGGCTGCCAGTGTTCTGTAGGTCTAAATAAAAGAGCACTTGATGAGAGAATAACTAATATTTACTTGTAGTACCTGGTGAAAACAATAACAACACACACACACACACACACACACACACACACACACACACACACACACACACACACACACACACACACACACACATGTACTGTGAGATAGACCAAAAAAACTACATGTACTAAAACACAACGACAGTAGGGCCCATATTTGGTATTACAGTCTTTATTCAGATAATGTCTTTACAAACACTGTGCATAAGCAGTATATGCATAGGAGTAAATAAGTAAAATAGTAAAAAGGTAAAATATACAAGGACAAAATAAACTAAAACTATGAACAAAATTTAGCTGTCTGCCTGTGAAAAAAAGTTCACTACATATATATTTTTGTGTTCAATTTTTTTGTTGTTGCAAAAATAAGACATGCCTGTAGGCCTACACGTGGTTTGTTGTAAACTTTTGTGTCTCTGCCCAGCTCTCTCTTCCACAGAGGGAAAAGATTTATAATGTCAATGAAAACAGTAAAAATAAAACATGATTTGTGCATAAAAAAGTTGTCTCAAAACCCTGCATTCGTTGCTAATTTTATTGATGTTGAATCACACAGTAGATGCATTGAAGGACTATAGAAATATTGGAATACAATACCACAGATGCATTGAAGGACTATAGAAATGTTGCAGTACAATCTCAGCTGGCTTGAGAACCAAACCGTAAACACAAACCTTCTGTACACTGGATATAAACAATGGGAAATAATTTCATATTAAAAATAGAGACGTCAATACTACCATATAAAAATGACCATTCTACACAGACTGCCTAAAGCATTGTTACATGGTGCTTGTCCCAGCCTCATTAGGTCTACAAAGTGTGGAATCAAAGAGTTCTGTAACTGTAAATCACAAGTCAAATTAATTCTCCAATATACAAGTTCAGAGTTTAAGAGGAATCTTCCCGACCAGCCCCATCTTACATTTGAAAGATAAAAAAGCAACTTGTGTGAAAATGGAATTATACTTATTGTCCAGTAAGTGACAAGTGCATGAACATTATAGTACAAACATGTTTTCAGAGAACAACCTCAATGACAAAATTCCTGGTCAATCTTTTTGTTTGACCTGTGAGTGGATTTTTCCTTCATTAAAATATATAGGAAAAAAAGGAAAAAAAAAAGACATACAATAGATGAGTTTTTTTTTTTAATGGGCCTTCAGTGAATATCAGGAAAATATATTATTTTCGAAATAGCACAATTAAGTCATACATAGCAATAGGATTATGATTATTTTACAAGTACATGTGTAAGAATATTGTTTATAATAAGTATCAGTAAATGAGGATCGTTCTATTTCTATATTTATCTCAAACACTACAGCATTTGTCTCTTACTCCTCGCTCATCGTCTTCCTCGATCTCAAATGGATAACCAAGAACACACCATAGTCTCCATTTATCCAACTCACTCCAGGCCTTTCTATCACACTGTCTCCCAAGTTAACTCACACTTCTCTCTCTTAGTCTTTCTCACTTGATCACTCTTTCTATATTTGTCTTTTGCCTCTCCTTCTTGGTCACTCTCTCTCTTTCTCTGTCTCCCGTCCTCAGTCAGCCTTTCAATCTCTCTGTTCCCACCCCCCTCTCTCTTTCTCTTTATTTATATCTCACTCACCCTTGTACAGTTGTGTATTTTGATCTCTATGCCACTCTCTGTCACAAACATAAACACACAGAATACATTGTACTACATATACACACATGCAGGCATTCAAGCATTCACTCATGCATGTATACACCATTGCATTAATATTGGATTGCACACATACAGACTTTACTCATGTGTTACTATGGAATCTCCATCAAGGAACAGATTCATGTCAAGAATTGACAGACAGTACCATGGTGTAAACAATACCATGGTGTAGACAGTATCGTGGTGTAGACAGCACCATGGTGTATCACAGATTTTGAAAACATAAATCTGCCTTTAGTCTCTATGGTACTAGATCTAGAAATATGAAGAAAAAAAGGAAATAAATGATTCTCACAACAACACAAAATCCTATAATAATAATACAAATGTACAAGATTAGCTATCACTAGACATTTAATGCTGCTTGCCTCTACACCAGGATGATACCATATGGTTACAGATCACAATATCAAAACTGCAAACCCGATGAAAGCTGTAACAAAAATGTTCTGTCTGAAGGACATTTGGAAATCTTTTTATATCTGAAGGACATTTGGAAATCTTTTAATATCTGAAGGACTTTTGGAAATCTTTTTATATCTGAAGGACATTTGGAAATCTCTTTTGTAGGTTGTACATTTACTGAATTTCAACCAGCCTGTGGCATGTTTGTCTCTCTCATGTTTCTTAAAGTACAGTCTTTACAAAACATCTCTACTTTTTCTACTAGAATACAAGGCTGTTCTGTAGTTATCGCCTGATCTCAATCTAGGCAGTGTCAAACACCTCTCTG
This sequence comes from Gastropteron pacificum, assembly GCA_031471215.1. Classification (NCBI taxonomy): domain Eukaryota; kingdom Metazoa; phylum Mollusca; class Gastropoda; order Cephalaspidea; family Gastropteridae; genus Gastropteron; species Gastropteron pacificum. The sequence goes on along the minus strand of JAUELK010222005.1, from coordinate 3,837 downwards.
TCATCCAAGATCAAAGTATCAACAAGCTATAGTTGGTAAATAGGAAAACATTATTACAAAGTTCAATAAAACGTGTAAGTAGTTTATGTCTCTCTGAAGTTGTGAAATAGGAAAGGACAGATAATGTTTCATAACAAGGGTGAAGACGATGAGGTTGTCATGTGGAATGAAAGCATTTCATTTAGTGAGCACTGTAAAATAGCTCTTCACAAACTGTTCATATATAAGTCAGTGTCTTTAACAAACGGTATGGAATGTTGTTGCACATCTTATTTTTTAAATGTGTATATTTATTCATTTTCATTGTATAATATGTAGCAGTTTGTAAAAAAATATGCTTGTATGATGAAAAGGCTACATAAAAGTATTTTTATAAAATTGGAATGTTCAGATCATTGGAATGTTGTATGTATTGCGTTTTTGTGTTTGTGTTCAAAAGCAAGAGAATTCTGTAAGAGAAAAGGCTCTTTGTCTGAAAACTAAAATGAGTTGCTTCACAAGCATGAGCATTAGCTCATTCAAAATGTCATGGACGTAAATTGCACTGTTGTTGACAACAAAAAAGATTTTTGAACTTGTATCAAATGAAGTGGATCTTGTTCACAATGAATTTGATGAAAACAATTGTGTAGGCCTACATCAGTAAAAAGTGAACAATCCCGGAGCAGAAAGAACTCATATTGGTTTTGCGCAAGTCTGATGATCTCACTAAAAATGTAGTCTAAATTCGCTCCATTAGTTTTGTCAAAACATCTTATAATATTCACTTGACCAAATAACCAAAACTTCCATAGAACTTCTTTTCTGGTTAAACTACAATTTTCATTACTAAACAACATCAAGTGAATTCATTTGACATAAACAATCGAAGTGGTTCTCAAGTTGAGGTTGGCCATGACAAATCTTTTCCCAACGGTATAAAAATCTTCAGTCAACAAAATATCTGACGTCTTGAAAGTGAGAAGTGGGGCTGAATATGAAATGAAAAAACACATCATTTTTGTGCACACAGTAAATATCCTTTGAGGTTCAGAAACATATGAGACTATTGTTGCACAAATCATGGACAGTTTAAGTGAAATGAAAAATGAGATCCATGAAAACTCTAACAATACAAAATATGCTGTTTCTGAATTATGTCTTTTAGGGAAAAAAACTAACACTCAAACACTGTACACACTACATTAACGTTCTTTCGGACAATTTGCATAGAATAAAGTGCAAAATGTTCAGCATAATGCATCATGTAGACATGACAAGGTTCACAAAATTCCTCAAAACATGAACAACATTTTCAGTCTATTGCAAAATCCTTGATGTCTTAATTACATTCAGTGTTTTAGTTATGACCTCTGTCTAAAGATATGGCATGACTAAGGAGGGTTTTCCTTTTCATCTTCTTTTTCTCTCCCCTACCTGAATAATATTTCATGTGAAAAACAAAATGAGTGAATGAAGGCCATGCAATTATTTGTACGTAGACTACATCTAAAGAAAGGTAACCTGATAAAGAAAACAGCCATAGTTTTCCAGTGAATGAAGGCCATGCAATTATTTGTACGTAGACTACATCTAAAGAAAGGTAACCTGATAAAGAAAACAGCCATAGTTTTCCCCACCTCTTTTCCCCTTTGTATTCTACTAATTTTTTCCATCTTACATGATTTTTCTGAAACTTCAAATCCGATGCAATAAAATTACAGAGATCCAGAAGAAAACAAATTGGACATACATCAGCAGACATATGATCATTTGAACAGTTATCAAAGGGCAACATTTGTCAAAAATCCACCCTTGTACAATCCATCACAAATGAAAATGAAATAGAAAAACCTCAGAAAGTTCCATATCATGATTAGTTCTGTTGAAATTAGCCTGAAAAAGAGTGAGGGAATTTAACTCTTTTGAAATAAACTAAATATTTCTTAAAAAACCTAATAGAACAGTCACATGTTTTTTCATTGGCTGTTATATGTCGATATTAAAAAAATAATTGCTTTTCACTCATAATTTTCGACATTGAGATCTCCCAACAGGGAATGTTGTTTCCATCCCTAGAGGTCTGTGTTATCTCTCTGCTTGATGAATCCTTTTCCCTTGCACTCGTCGCAATCAGAATCCGTCATACGGCGACCCTTCAGCTTGAAGGCAAGCCTGCGCACCAGAGGTTTTAGTGAGCCTGTTGTTCCCGTTGGCCCAATGAGGCCGAGGAGTGGTGTGAAGAGGCAGAGGGAGTAGAACAGGGAGAAGAAGATGGTGCAGAAGACAAAGATTCCAAACTGCACGAAGAACTGAAGCACGGCAGCCATCATGAAGGAGGAGGCACCGCACGTTGACAAGGCGCCGGAAATCACCGAAACTCCCATGCTCTTCAGCATGTACCTCGTTTTGACTTTCCTGTCCAGGGATACAGAGTGGTTGTAGGCTTCGCACAAATGGACGACGTAGTCGACAGCCAGACCCACCACCAGGGACAGGTTGACAGACTCAATGACCTGCGGGAACAGAACAAAATTCCACTCACATTAATAATAGATAACAACATAATAATATAGTTCACTTAAATTCAATGCATCTTTTCGGCTGATTCTGGCAAAGGAAATGTGACTTCAAAGTCTTATTATTCAATGAACCCCCCCCCCCTGAAAATCAAACATTGTACTAGTAATATATTACAAAAATCAAACCGAAAGCTTCCTGTCAAATACAATCGGTTATATTCTGATGAGAAATGAGACCAAATGCAATCAATGTACCGAAAGCTTCCTGTCAAATACAATCAGTTATATTCTAATGACACCAAATGCAATCTTTGTACTGAAAGCTTCCAGCCCAAGACAGGCATGAGTCCAGTGATGGTGACGGTCACGCAGGCGATGCTGAGAGTGGCCATGGCACTGAGGATCACGTTGGTGGTGGTGATGGTGAGGACCACAAAGGCCAACCACAAACCAATCATGATGCTCTGCATGGCGGATTGAGCTAGGATCTGAAACAGACAAAACAGGGACTCGTCACGGTTTTTCCTTTGTCCTGAGCAAGGTAAAGGCAGAGATAATAAGATAAAATAAGATGATGATGATGATGATGATGAAAGTCATTTGTATAGCGCACAAATCCATTTGTTCAAGCTCTAAGGCACTGCGACATCCACAGACAGTAATAATACACACACAACTCTCAAACACATTATACACATTATAATACATGTCCTAAATAGCAAAAAAGGTTTAGCACGCGAATGCTCTTTTTGAAAAGTTGCGTTTTGATGATACAGTAGACGCGCTCGTTCTCGAGAGACTTAAACCATATCTTACCTCTTTGACTTTGAAGTCATGGAAGTCGTTTGCTGGGGCCATCGGCACTCCTCCGGCCAGGGATGGCGGCAACTTTTTCATCTGAAGAACGCACAAGCACAGAGATAAGGTTAGGGACTAACAACAGTTAGACATTATATGGACAAACAACAGCTAAGGACAATGACAAATAACAGCTAAGCTGGACATTATACGAACCATTTACAGCTGGAGATTAAACAGACAAATAACAGCCGAACATTGTACGCACAAATAACAGCTGGAATTCATTCAGACGAAATGGTGGACTTTATAGGGCTACATACTTTACAGTCATCATTGCAAACTACTTTCATGAGATGTTGCTAGATATTACATGCACTTAATAGACTCACAGAGCCAATGCAGCCTAGCTCTGCATCTGGGCCCAGCTCCTTGTCCATGGAACTGTGCAGTGTAATTTCAATATAATAATAATAATAATAATAATAATAATAATAATAATAATAATAATAATAATAATAATAATAATAATAATGAT
>JAUELK010221994.1:0-10060 GCA_031471215.1 Gastropteron pacificum | reverse complement strand
CTTTATTTCCATACATGTTTCATGGCATTCTATAGGAAACTACCCCATCAAATCCACAACTGAAAATGCTGTGTTTGTGACTTTCGTTGCCTGCGAACTGCTGTGCGAGGCGGCTTTGGACTGCCTAATGAAAGGGAAGAAAAGTCTTAAGATACATGTGTGATATGAATAACACTCACATTATCATAGACCGGTTTCGACCATGTTTTAATGGTCCTTATCAGATCTTCTTCTGTTGTTGTTATCATTGTTTTGTTGTTGTCGTCGGCATCGTCAAAATCAAAGTGAAAGTCTTATACAATGAAATGTGCTGCCCATAGAGCCATGAAGGAACTGGCAGTGCCACTGTCACCACCCAGGACTGCCATCCCAGTAGACTTGGGCCAGAGCACCATGACAGACACCACCACCAGCTTCATCCTCATGGACACTGACCCGTAAGCCTGGACTTGTACAGGCGTCTCTAGGCGTAGCTGAAAAACATATCTGCTTATACCTGCTGTGCGGTTTCCCATGTGCTGTGGTCAGCTGTGGGAATTCTTTCACACAAGTTCAAGCATCAGGGCTACAGACAATGATGTGACATACACCTGGTTCAGTCCAAAATCGTATGGCTGCAACCAGAAATGTCTCAAATGTTGTATCATAATTGGCAGTATCAACTCAAAGACTGCATTCTGGTCCAAAGGGGTCTTGTGACTGCATTGCACAACTGCATGAACAAGGGGCAAATTGTAAGGCCCTCCAGTCCCAGGTTGCAGAGCTAGGCTTCCATGGCTCTGTAATCTTCAGGAGAACGAACAGTGAACTTTGTGCCTAATAGCAAATAACACCAACCAGCCATGCGGAGGTTGAACGGTTGTCACAATGTGTTGAGTCTCCAAGCGGGAGACTCGGGTTTGAATGCCCTGTGTGAACATGTTGTTGGCCGTGTGGGCAGTTTATATATGGCTATCCAGCCTGTCCTTTTAGAGACAGCTGTTAATTCATCATAGCCCCCCACCTCTTACATTTCTGCTTACTTATGCTTATAGCCTCAGTCTATTAGAGATTTTCAGGCCTACCATAGGTGTAGAATTGGTTGAGAAATATGCTGAGACTGTTTTTGTTGTGATGAACTACATGTACTACATTTTGTATGTATGCAGTGTAACTGTTAGACGGCTTTTGCCGAATGGGTTTGGTCGTATGAAATTAGGTAATATAGACTTTTAGCACTACCCTTGGTGTTGATATGGTTAAGAAATACTACAGTACTGAGACTATTTTTTAAATCTCATCCTTATGCAATGTTCACTTTTCCGTCGTTAAACCTTTTAGTCGATTGAGTTGGATTCATTGAAATTAAGGAAAATGTCATGCTGTATCTTTTCTGATTACTAACTTTTGTTTTGGATGATTGAAATAGTAATGACTTGTCAACTTGAACTAAGAAACAGGACACTGAAACCTAAAATTGTTTTTCTTCTTTGTTCTCAGATCTGCATCGATGGTTGCTACAAAAGAAGTAAGTAACCTATACATCCTGTGTTTATGGATTTAGGAATATCATTTGTCTTTTAAGTCAATGGAAGATTATTGTTAAGATGAGTTTGTTGTGTACTTTTGAATAGCTTTGTCAGTTTAAAAGGAATGTCACAACATTGAAGATTTTTATACAACACTGTTTGCCGGCTGCATTCAGGGTGAATTTGTTTTCTTTATAAAAAATGTCTATTCAATCTAGTATGTTTGTTTGGTACTATTTGTTCAAAAAGAGAATTGTGTACTTCCTGTTTGGCGCTTAACAAATAATCTCCTTTATTATTATTGTTATTATGGCGTGTCTTATGAATGATGTTTCCTCTCTTATAGTAATGAAATCAGAATGGCCTCTAAAGTTCCTGAGATACAGGCTGGGGGTGGTACTGCGTTTGACTCTGTCGTCAGCTGGTCCACAGAGATGATAATTCCCCTCACTTTCCTTGTATTACAGATGAAGATGAAAGATGAGAAGATTGCACAGCTGGAGAAGAGAGTGGTGAGTACTAGAGCTTTGTGGATAGGCGCTATAGAAATAAAAACTTTATTATTGCTTTATTATTACTACATTGTTGGTAAGCGTAATGAATAATTATAATTATTGTTAAACACCAAGAACATTGATTTTTCAGACAACATATGAATGAATGAATGAATATAATCATTATTGTCCAATTTGGCACATTGTTTTAGTGTGGTATACAATTACAACACAGTAAGCGGCCCCATAGAATATAGAAATCAGTAAGTATAAACATACAGTAAACATATGACAAACATTGGAGGATTTTATCAAATAGGCCTTCATAGTTTTCTGGGAAAAATTCAATAATCAGTGCATGTTTGTTTGAAGGAGTGTTAAACAATTGTAAGTTGGTGAGGTTTGGTGTAGTGAACTTGTACACTTTTGTTGTAATACTGCTTTGTACGTAATTAGTGTGGTTTAATAGCTTCACACTGAGGTCACCCGTCAGGAAGAGATTTGAGTTCTGTATATAATGAATTGGCACACCTCATGATTTAGTCGTTTTCAAGTTTTTCACCTGATCAATGTACTAATCTCTTATTACGTTCTAAAGGTTAAGCAAAACCATACAGATAGTTTGATTTTAGAACAGATTCACAGCAAAGCTAGACTAGAACTATAGCTGAACACAGCAGATGTCTACAGAAAACTACACGTGTATACAGAGCTGATCTAATGAAGACAACACCCTTTATAGAAAAGAATAAGACTGGTATTATTTTAAACAGTGAAAGCTGAAGAAGAAAAAGGTTCTCCATTCAAGCGGGCGACCTGGGTTTGAATCCCGATATGGGCATTCTGAACATGGGTCATGTTGGCAGTTTTCATGGCTGTCCACCCCCGTCCTATTGGAGACGGACGTTAAATCGTAGCCCCCACCTCTTATATGATCTAAATGTGTCGCTAGGGATGTAAAACTGAAACTAAAACACATCAAACAAAAGGTTCCCCAGGCCCAGTTTGAGAGGAACAGTACTGTAGTTGTGTGTGTATTATTTCTGTCTGTGGATGCCACAGCGCCTTAGAGCATGAAAACTTGGATTTGTGCGCTATACAAATGATCATCATCATCGTCATCATCATCATAATCATCATCACCATCACCATAAATATGGAGTTCCAATGTTCAATGTTGTGTTTTGTATTCCTTTCAGATGGAGATGTCTGTGACAACGTTAGAGTCTTCCTGTGACAAGGTTTCTATCAAAGGGTCAGTTTTACACAGTGTATACGTGTGCCCATGTGCTGTGGTGGTCATCTTTGTGAAGTCTTTCATACAAGTTCAATCATCAGGGCTACAGAAAATGATGCGACATACACCTGGTTCAATCCTAAATCATGGCTGCAACCAGAAATGTCTCAATGTTGTATCAATATAGGCAGTATCAATATCAACTCAAAGACTGCACTGCACACTGTAGTTATCTGATCCGGAGGGGTCTTTTGATTGTATTGCACAGTTGCATGAACAACAGTTTGAAGGCCCTTCAGTCTTAGGTTGCAGAGCTAGGCTGTGTAGGTCTATTAGACCACTTGAAGAGTGAATATTTTATAACTTGTGCCTGATCGCAAAAACAACAACACAATAGCGTAGTCTCTTTCTAGTGTATGATAAGCGATGAACATTTTTTTCAAACAATAATAATAATAATTTATTTGTTAAGCGCCTAAAATCCACATGAAAGTGCTCGATGGCAAAAGACATACATTACATATATATAGATTGACATCATTTCATAATAAAGTTTTAAATCGTTAAAAACTGTCAGTGAGAATTATCTATCAAAATACTTGTGACGTAAAAGCTATCATCACTATCATAAACTAAGAGGTAAATCCAGATGCTGTTTTTCTTCAATTTCTCCTCCATCCTTCCTCCTCCACCAGGTGTGACCAGGGAGACTTGGTGCTCCTGTGCCTTGATGAGCGCCACAACCAGTATGTGGTCTTCACCGTGGGCACCAACCTTCACTTCCTGCACAGCGACTCCCTGGAGCCTCTGGGACTCCGCACTGGTCAGTCAGCCGCAGCTAGCTAGTCTGTCTGGTGGTTTCTCTCTCTTTCTTCTTCTTCTTCTTCTTCTTCTTCTTCTTCTTCTTCTTCTTCTTCTTCTTCTTCTTCTTCTTCTTCTTCTTCCATTTATGACTCCAGCCTTATAATAGAGGACTTTTGCATTTCACTCCCTCATTAAATTTTTTATTTTCAATTTTTCACAATACAATGATACGTGCATCCCAACATGTAATACAAGGCAATAAGAAACAACACACTCCCCGTAATCATTAGATTAAGGGAGAATAATATACAAAATCTGCACAAAAGGATATTGTAATTGCACATGGGCTTACGGATGACATTTCATACTATCAACCAATCATACGTACAACTAAACAGATAAACAATACATAAATATACACACACACACACACACACACACACACACACAAGAACTGGGTACCGATAGTGAACAACTCATTGCTTGAACAACAATCACTGTCACATCATTAGTGAACTAGCACATCTTTTACAGATTTGTCCATACTGGAACGTCTTGTTTCGTAGAAGTTGTTTCTTTGTGGAGTATTGTCATTATATTCACTTTGGAAAATTCCCAGGCATAATACTCTTCTTCTCCTCTCTCTTTGACTCAAGACTCAGATGCCAGCAGGAAAACATGGATCTTGGCCGAGGTTGTGGACAAGGAATACTGCCTAGCCAAAAAGGTATAGATATCTTTGATTGACTTAACAATATTTGTATCAGAGAAGAAAATGAGGGAGGACATGATGTGGTCTATTGTAGATTCCCAGAAGAAGAGGAAAGAAGAAGAAGAAGAAGAAGAACCATAGAGCACTCCTGTTGGATTCTGGCGCTCTATAAGTTCATCATTATTATTATTATTATTTACTCCTCTTCCCTCCCCCAGCCCAACAACAGGTTCCGAGTGCCCCAAGGGACGTGTTTCTACCGTGTCCGGTGTAAAGCCTGGAGGTTTGACGGGGACCTCACCAAAGCCGAGAGGGACCTGGGAAAGCCAAAACTGTCCAGGGCCGACTCAAAGGGCTCGCGCTCCAAAAAGTCTGAGAAGAAATAAGATATGAGGAAGTTAGCGCAGGATTTCAACAGATTATCTACCCAGCTATACCCTAGTGTTGTGGAGTTTTACATTATTGCCATAGGAATTTTCATTTGCATACAATGTCCCTTTTATTATCATTCAGTTGTTGTGAGGAAATGTTTAATGAACAGAGTTGTTTTATATTAGTCTTAGTTGTTTTTTATCACTATACTATAGTGTATTTTGATGGTCACAAATTAGAATTTGGTTTCTATTGAATATATATATCTTGTTATCAGAGTGAAGAGGCAGGTCAGGTTTTTTTGTTTTATTATCACTCACACACTGCATGACTGCTTTCACTTTGTAACCATAGTTTTAGTAGCAATTTTTTGAAATGTATATTATGTGTAATCAGATAGGACTTCTACTGGTCTTGTGGAGGCTTAATGTTTTCATAGTTTTCATCAAGTGCTGCAACTGCAATGGATATTATCATTTTAAGAATTTAAACATTTTTTTTAAAGGATCCAGAAATGAATTAGATTGTGGATTTAGTCAATGAATTCCTTAAAATTTGAGAATTAAGTTTTCTCAAAGCTCTCTCACTTGATTCGAATTAGAGTTAGAGTATCTTTAGGACTGCAAACTATAGGGGCATATGGGGGAATATTTTAGAGGGCTACTTGCATCGGTGGAGAGTCACAGCCTACATACATCTCATATCTATTCAAAGCTGTTTACAGTGTTTTAAGCTTGCTGTTGTGCTGTACAGAGCGCTATATATATTTGACCTATCATTTGTTTTCATTGCAACATTGTCAATACTGGTCGTCCTCATATTGGTGTAGTAGTGTACAGTGACTGGATGGGATTACATTCAAACTTTGTCTCACTGAAGGTGGCAGCACATAACATACTTGTCCAAGTCAGCACCATCTCTTCTTACATGATCTTTTTTACATTGAGAATGACATTTTAATTTGTATTGAGAGGGGCATTTACACTAAACCAAGATTTCAATACAGTCCAGTGTGATTATTTTGAGTCCTGGAGTGCTTGGGGGAGTGCTACACTTCATCTCTTTTCATCTTTCACCACTGCCTGGGATGTATCATCACATTCTGGGCCAATTGGTGTGTAGGGAAATGATGTACATGATTGATTCATGTAGACCTGGGAGAGGGAGATTTTCAATGTCCAAAAAAAAAAAAAAGATTGCTTGCTTGTCTTGCAATGCCCAAGAGCAAGATGTCGCTATACACAGCAAAGATCAAACCATAGCGGAATCTTACCACGATGCAGTGAAAGAAATCAGTTAAGATATGATGAATTTGATGGCTCAGAGAAGTGAGCAAGTGAAAAGTGAATTCACTCATCCTGTGAGACCAGGGCATTGTTCACAACGTAAGGCTTCTTTGCGTGCCGTGGGGCACATCGTTCACACACTGAGCATCTACAGGCGCTCGCTAGGCACCTGAAAACAATCTCAGCTTCCATGGGTGTACAAATCCTGTCAGTTGGCAGAAAAGTGCCTGAAAGCTCTTTTGAAAAATCTGAGGAAAGCAAATTGTGTGTTCGTAAGGGTGCCTGTTGTTAGTGAACTTTGCCCTACATTGTCATGACACGAGGCAGCACTTTGTACCACTCCATCCACTTTGTCCATCTCTTGATACATTGAGGGGAATGTATACTAGTTGCTAACTGTGGTAGGGGTACCGCCAGTGTGGATGTCAGTGTGCATTGTGACTGGAGAGTAAACTTTTGTACAAAGTCAAATTCAAATGTAAATAGACACATTTCAACAGTCATTTAGTCTGTATTTTGGCTTGATACCATCTTCGGAGCTGCTACAATGATGAATGTGAATTTTGAATAATTGAAATGCATTGGGGATAGAGTGTACTATGTAGGCTTACAACTTCCATTGTAAAAATACATATTATGTATTGATTGATGTGTTAACACTCATTGTGTACATTATTATTTATTATGGTTTGATTCCATCTTTAGAGTAACCACTGGGAATGTGACTTAGAGAATTGAAATGCATCCGGACTAGAGTGTATTGTAATATACCTAGTCAAATTTAACTACATGTTGATACTTATTGAGTGAAGTATGTAGGAGGCCAAACCTGACTTGATTTCATTTACAGAACTTCTACAGTGACTGTGATGACACACTTGTGAGGTACATTTTGGAGTGACATCATTAAGTGTACTCAGTGGGCCCACAAAATCAAATGTCAGTGTACACTGTGTACATAGCATGTTGACACTCATCGAGTCTACAGCTATATCCTGGTCTGATTCCATGTACATGTACCAAGCCATGGTTGATGCCATGATCAATGAGATGTACAGGCTACAGAAGACTTCTTGTTGTAGTACAACTTGTGCAGATGTGGTTATGGGTGATAATAATCATGATGATGATGATGATAATGTTGTCGGTTGTTAAATGGGAAGGGAGGGGGGGGCATTTTCTTTTGTTTTATTGCACCAGCTACAGTAACCTTCCTTAGCATTGCTCCACGTCGGCTGTACATTCTTCACATGGCTACAGTGTACTATAAAAGAATATCATTTGCTACGATTGTTTTTCTTGTACTCCAGTAACACTTTGTCTTTCACAAATGATATCATGAGGATTGTTTGCACACTGTGGGGCTTCTTTGTCAATGTAAAAATACAAAAATTACATTGTGACTGTGTGCTTGTGAAAATCCATTGCTCTTCCGCATATTACTATATGATGAATCTTCATGCCTTCATTCATAGACTGTGCTGTGATTGTGATCATCAAGCTGTGTTTTAATTCTTCTGTCCTTAGTTGTATATTTTCATTCTTTTTTTTTTTTTTAAGTACAGATTGTTTCCTTCTGCACTCTTAACAATTCTTTTCTAGCATACAGAAGGGTCTTATGACTGCAGTGCAAAATGCCATGAACAAGGGGCCAGTTTGGTGGCCCTCCAGTCCCAGGTTGCAGAGCTAAGCAGCCATGACTCTGTTGGTCTATTATACCACTTGAAGAGCGAATGACGCATACCTTGTGCCTGATGGCAACAAGTCTAATTAGTAGCTTACACCTCATGTCTTTCTTTCAAGATTGACTTGACTTGTGAGTAGTGACTTTTTTAAAACTTTTCTATCATTATTTCTGCAGATTATTGTATACATTTATCACAAGATTAATTATCCCTCCCTCAAGATGATTTACTTGTGCAAAATCAATAAGATTAGCTAAAAAAAACTGTTCTTGGACATGGAGGAAGTGAAAACAATACGTCTCCTGTTCTGACAATTGAGGGTACAATTATGTTTGTTATGCTCTCTTTCCTAATTTGTCTCTCCTGTCTGCTTTCCTTCTCTACATATATTAAGTCTGCTTATTTTCTGTGTACACAAAAATCAAACACTTCCTCATACCCTTTTGCATAGCTCTATCAATCTGTGTATGTGAATATGAATAAATTTATAATCATCTTGAGTTGTATTTTTTCTCTCTTATGTTTTTACTTAGTACTATCAGCCTGTGTATATAAATAAACATTATGCTAAGTTGTATCTTTATACTTGTATGACAATGTTCTCATGACTGTGCTTGGGGGGAAGTGTTGGTAGGCTCTGTCAATCTGTGAGCACACACTTTACTCTTGGGGGAAAAGATATCGTCTGGTCTACCTGTCATGTCATTAAATATTTTGAAGTGCTACTACACATGGATGGATTGATGGATGGGGGCTGTGTCAGTGGAATCCACCAATGAGACATGCCTATGTTGGCCACTTCCTCGCTAAGCACAAACTTGTGATATGCAACATTATGTCATGTTTCATTTTATCATTTTTACCCCCTTTTTTATTTTTTAAATACAATATACATGGATGAACCCATTGTTTGTGCAATGTTTTGTTTTGTTTCTTTCTCCTTTTTTTAAAAAAATCGTCATTTATTCATTACAATCATTTCATTCAGACCATATATATTTTTGAAGATATTTGTTGTATGTAAATGTCTGGTTTAATAAACTAGCTGAAAATGAACTCAATAATTGATTATTTCATTGTTTCATTCAATGTCTACATGTTAGTGTGTAGTCAGCACTGGTGTTCTTTTCTGTTCGTGGTCTACTACTACTGTCATCATTATCATCATCACTGCCATCATCATCATCATCATCATCACTGCCATCATCATCATCATCATCACTGCCATCATCATCATCCCGTAGCTCCCTGATATCATTGACTTTGGCTGTATTTTAGCATGTCATTGTCATGTCTAATAGACGTAGGCCCGGGAAGATTCGGCCATCACGAGAATCGGAGAATCGGAAGGGAATCTGGAAAAGAATCGGAGAATCGGTTCCGATTCCGATTCTTAGAGTTGAGAGATAATCTATGTTGAGTGTTGAGCTTCAAATTTTTCTTGCCCTATGACTATGACCACATGTACAAACAAATTCCTCATTTTTTTTTTCACTTACACTACACTGCATAGTTCCGTCTGTTGTCAATTTTTTTAACAGGCTTTTTCACACACACAAAATTCATATAACTCTTTAACAGCTTTTTCACACCAAAAAATTCCTATCACTTTTTAACATTTTTGTATACGCATGCCTCTCTACACGGATTACCTATACATTACTTTTTTTGTCTTTGCTTACAGTAACAGTGGTTTCAATCCGGCTTCCACCATTCAATTTTGAAGAAATTTAAAATGACATATTTTATTCTTTCATTCTGTCAATGTTATCAATTGCTTGGGTCCGTACCGTGCCAGGCCTGACTATGCATAGTAATGAGAGACCAGGGAGAATGTTGATTTGACCTACAATAAAGTGACTAAGTGAGCCCAGTGAGAATCGGAAGAATCGGAAGGCATTTAGATTCTTTGAACTGAAAATGTTGTAAAGTACAAGATACATGAAGAGAAAAGAGCTCTTG
>JAUELK010221972.1:0-10062 GCA_031471215.1 Gastropteron pacificum | reverse complement strand
GACAAAGTACCTTTTCCAAGAGTACACCTGGTGGTGGATAAGAAAATATTCTCAAATCCAAATCGAGTCGGCACGGCAGGGGATCGAACCCGGGACCTTTGACTCGTGAGGCCAACGCTCTGACCACTGCGCCACCAGATCACATAAAAAGGTTATGATTAGTGCAATTCTCATTAACTTCTTTGACTTTCTCTATATCTGTCGATAGAAATTGTGTAGATGAAGGAAGGAGTGACGGAATTGAAACATAGAATATTGTTGTAACTCAACATTTTTCAAAAGAATAAGTAGGCTATAGTTAAGACAAATTTCTATTACACCTGTTAAAGTTTTTTCTGTGGTAGCTTTTTCTTCTGCTTCAGTCTTGAAGTGTGTGTAAGCTTTTTGTATTTACTAGATTCAAGTTGTTGCATGATGGATGACGCTGTGATGAAAGCTCTTTGTTAGCTTTGGCTAGATAATAATGATGATGATAAAAATAATAATAATATATAGTAATAACAACAACAATAAGAAGAAGAAGAAGAATAGTGATAATAATGATAATACTACTAATAATAATGATAATGATAGTAATAACATGAATGATAATATATGTAATGTAATAATGTTAATGATAATAATAATGATGATAATAATAATGATAATAATAATAATAATAATAACATAACAATAATGCATGTAATAATAATAATATAAATAATACTAATAATAGAAATAATAATAATAAAAATAATAATTCTATGGCCATTATGATAATGATAAAAATGATAAGAACACAGATGGATCACATTCATAACGATAAGATGATTCTTTATTATCCAACTGAACATATACATGTATTGCTTTTACAAAGTTTTGACCACATTCAAAATCAAAAGATAAACACTTTTCTCTCTCTTTATCACCCACTCTTCAACACACAGTAAAGGTACGTGAATAGCATAGAACAGCCTTGTGAGAAAAGAAATACAAGATTCAGGAAATACAAATGGTTGTTGTTAAAAATGACTTCCTGTAGCGCTCTGTATCTGTTTTTAAAAGCAGCAATCAATTTCTCCTAGATGAATCATTTTGCTGGTATATAAAGATTGTAAAATGTTTACAAATGAATGGAAGCATAGCACATTTCCTTGCTCTACAGCAAACTCAATGGGCTCTATATAGTCAGTACCGTTACCCCAACAGACACTTTACATTCTACCATCCCCTCAACACCTCATAAAAGGCACACCGGTACAAGTGGCAGAGACAATGAGACTGAACACTGGTCTCTTTCTCTTTGTAAAAACAGCGTAGCCTCCTTGAGCGCATCCCCAACACCCACCAAAAGGCTTTTGTAACCCTATGTGTTGTTCGTACACATGGGAAGCGCTCAGGTTGGCTATGCAAAAATAGCCAAGTGTCCCGTCTGTACGTAGATGATCTAGGGTCTGTAGTAGTGGTGCAGCCATTGAGGTGCTTCTTACCAACAATCGTGTAGGACTATGTTTTCTTTGGAGGACTGCAATGCGCCATGTAGGCCTCTATCCCAGAGATGTCTTAAGACTGTATGCATTGTACCAAGTAGTCCACTAGACTAGAGAGGTCTTGAGACTGCATTGTACCAAGTAGTCCACTAGCTCAGAGGGACCCTGAGACTGCATTGTACTTTGGCAGTTGAGAGGGGTTAAATAATTAAAGCTCTCTAGGCAGGGTTGTAAAACTAAACTGCCTTGGCTTTGCAGGTCATGAGACTACATGTACTTTGTATGTCGACATAACTGTACTAAAATGAAAATCAACTTTTAAAAATGTTTAAAGTGAGACAACTGGAAGAGTAAATTAATGTACTCCATCTTTACAAATTAACAAAAACAAGTTCCTTATGAGCAAAAAGCAATGGCATTTGTATTGATTTGAAAAAATACTTTCATCTATCAAATCAGAGAAAGACAGTTCATCTTTTTCCCTTCTGTATCAAATCTGCTCATGACTTTTCTTTGTCTTTTCCTATGAATTTGTCCACATCTTTCTTACCAGACATTTTTTTTTCCATTTTTCTCTATCTCTATCACAGTGTGAATTTAGTGGCCAAGTATAAGCACCAGCTTTTTATCTTTGTGGATGTCTTTCCTTCGTCTATGGAATTTGTGTGTGTGTGTGTGTGTGTGTGTTGTTGGGGATTTGTTGTTGCTTGTCAGGTGTTTTTTTCATACACTACACCATACAATTGAATCAAAGTCTCCATGTAATACACTATTTTTAGAGTTAAGAGTCTAGTCATAAGTTTCTCTAAGTTCAGATCAAGAAATAATTTTGTTCATACAAGAGTGATCAGGTACAAATTTATTTCTTTGGATTTATAGACTTTATACCAGATATTACAGATTTTTTTTAAGCCAAAAAATTGAATTGTTTTATCATCACTTTTTCTGTAACAAGTGGGGCAGATTTTTGTCCCGAAACCTTTTTTCTCAAATTCAAATTTCTTTTTTGCCATATTATCTTGAAACTGAAAGTCCTCTTTGATTCTGCCAAGGGTCTCCAAGATTAAAAAGAGAAAATAATCTTAGATCGAAAGGATTTCCTATGTCCACATCTAACATACCTTGATACCTTAGTAAAAGGCACTTAGAAAAGACAGAAAATTGAAACACAATTTGTTCTATATGTATATTCGACACCATCTCCAGGTTTTGAAGGGAAGAAATGTGAGAAGCTAACCAGCGTCTCATTTAAGGACAAAGATTCGTTTGTCAAGCTGCCGCAGGTTGACTTCCGCCATGTGACCAACATCACCATCACCTTTAGCACCAAGAGCCACAACGGCATCCTCCTTTATGCCGGCCAGTACCAACACGTCGCGGTGGAACTCTTCAGAGGAAGAATCAGAGTCAGCTTTGACGTCGGGAACTACCCAGTCTCGACCATGTTCAGTTACGAGAGAGTCGACGATGGAAAGCCGCACTCTGTCTCGATGATCATCGCACACAAAAATTTCACCATGGTGATAGATCGGAGCAAAAAGGCGCGGTCCATCGTTAATGATGGGGAGAGAACTCACTTGGAGCTGCAAGATGCCTTGTACTTGGGAGGTCTGCCAAGGTCTATCAACGCTCAGGCTTTCAAGAAATGGCACATCAGGGATGGAACCAGCTTCAGAGGTGAGGGATTTAAAAATGATAATACATCGCACTTATATTACGCATTTCCATTGAAATGAATTTTCAAAGCGAATTATAATAACAATTTCAAAAAAGATAAACCTTCCATTTATTAAAAAAATTGACAAGTCACTAAAACATGTACACATGTATATGGCAGTTACATTTTAATACTTGAAAATAATGAGTGTAAAGTGCAGCATCAACATGAGGAGGTACAATTTATGTAACAAGAAACATGCTAAGTGAACGAAGACCAAAAGGGGCATGTTAAAAGAACATGAGAACACAATTAGAAAGTGCCGCTATCAATAAATGTATCAAGATGTGAGTACATGTATGTAAAAAGGGGTTACAGATGTGAAAAAAAGTGCAGTTATGTCTTAAGACATAATTTCAAAATAGACAGGTACATGTAGTTTGTTTTCAAAAATGTTTTTTTGTACTACTCACGACAGTTTCAATCCCTAGCAGCAATATTGATACGGTAAGAACTATATACATGTACAGGAATGGACTACTTTTTTCAAGAGTAATACAGCAAACACTTCCAAACTCAGAATGTTTCTGAAACTTGCTTTCTTTCTATAAATGTTCTATAGTAAAAAAAATCTTATTTTGTCTTTTACTTCTTTTATTATCTTATTTCTTGTTTTATCTTCTTCCTTGTTTAAAATTCTTTCTTGTTTTATCGTATTTTTTTGTTTCCCCTCAGGCTGTTTCTCCACTGTTTTCATCAACGACAGACAAGTTGACCTCTTGACCTCACAGGAACGGCACAAAGTGACACCAGGGTGTGATGTCATGGAGTCAGATCCATGTCACAACAACAAGTGCCAAAATGGCAAGTGCAAGCCTCGGCGAAACAAATCTGGCTACAGGTGCAAGTGCCGCAGAGGTTTCTCCGGAACTTTCTGTGACAAAGGTAATGGTGAAAGAATTTTGTTATTTAAAAGTAGTGCTTAATTAAATCTGTTATTATTTTTTGTCAACATCATTCGGTTTACTAGCAGTAGTAGAAGTATTGTTGTGATTACTGTTATTATTATTATTATTATTACATTTTTCATTAGGCCTATCACTATGATAATAACTGATAGGAAATGTAGCAGTAGCAGTGGTAGTAGTAGTAGTAGTAGCAGCAGCAGCAGCAGTAGTAGCAATAGCGGTAGTAATAGTAGTAGATGTAGTAGTAATGTAGTATTTGTTATTATCGTGGGGTTTTTTTTATTTCATTGTCATTACTGTATTATACCATCTTGTCATTTTTTAAAAGCTATGATTTCTTTTTTTGTCTCATCTCCCCCAGCATCCACATGTAAGACCGTGGTGTTCCGAGACAACTTTGTGGATCCCACCACCAACTGCAAGTCCAGAGCTCGCATCCGATTCCGTCGCTGTGAGGGTGGGTGTGGTGCCAAGTCATGTTGCAACCCGAAGAAAATCAAGACGAGGAACGTCCGCCTGTACTGCACTGACAGGACTTCATACGTCTATCAGCTGCCGATCATTCGTAAATGTGCCTGCAAAAGGTGCAGTCGAAGAAAGTAAAAAAAAAAGTTTAACTTCGTTTGTGATAGATCTAATTTCTAAAGTGTTTGTAAAGCAATGAATGATATACTTGGCCTACAAAAGATTTTCCTGTAGGTCTTTCGTGGTAATAGTGGCTGTAAAACGCATTAAGCTTGCTGTTGAGCAGGTGAAATGTGTTAAACTAAAAAGCTGTCTATTATAACTATTATTGTATTATAGAACACAAGAGTGTTTTGTGAATACTGGGACAAATTTCTCAATTCGTCTTTTACGAACTTTCTTCAAACTTTGTCAAAGAATATGGAACACAGTTTCAGAAAGTCAGATTTGATCAGTCTTTAGACTTTAGACAGACTTTCATCATTAACACTGAATCAAAAATTTGTATTCTCTCTCAATATTTTTTTGTGAGATTTCGACATTCATTTTTTGTCCAGGCAAGTCATTTTCAGGTCAAAAACTATTTGAATATTTGGTAAGGGCAAAGTCTCCACTGAAAACTCAATTGAAGGAATGAAATTATGTAAAGATTACTTTTCTTTTTCCTTTTTTTCTTTAGGATTCAATCTTTAGTGTACAATATAGTGTCAATATGAGCCAGAGTGTAAAATACTGCTTTGATTTTAATTCAATTAGCCAAGTTGCTGAGATGGTCAGTGGCAGTAATGAAAACTTTGCTTTTCAGTTTAGTTTTTTAGCAGATAGTTTTCGGTATTCAGATCATAGAAAAGATAATGTACAAAGTCTAATCATTCATAAATTGATTGTAAATACACTTTAAACCTCTCTTGCTGTTCTTCTATAACCCCCCCCCTCCATTCTTCCTTTTTAAAAATGTATTGCGAAATGAATGCTGCAATTTACTTCTTAACAATGTAATAACATAAAATAAGTATACATATATAGAGATCTAGATCTATTTTTCCCTCTTCTTTTTCTGTCTTTCCCCCCCTTCAAATTGAATATACTGACGCTGTAAATCAAATTTCACACGTCATTGAATGTAAGAAAGTTTCTCATGTAAGCATGGGAGGTTTTATTTTCAGACACAGAGCCTTTACAGAACTTTTCTCTGAGTCATATTCTCAATGGGGCTGGCCCGTATCTCTCACAATAATGATGATAATAAAGTTTATAATATGTATAAGCCTAGTGCACTACACTGTTGCAATAGGTTTGAAGCACTTAAAATCAATCCAATGGTATAATGTATAAGAAGTGAGCACATTGATAGCCTATAGTTTATTGACTAGCTCTGGACATGGACACTGGTCAACTGTCCGGAATATGGAAGAGGAACAACACATATAATCTAATATGCACAATAAGGGGACACTACAATGACAAATGAACAAACAAGTAAACACGATTATCTATTCATTACGTCATTATTCAATAATAATTAGTATGGCTATAAACTATACATAGACTATTACAAACAGTGGGAAGGTACAGGTCAGCCTCATACCTGAATTAGAATCTCCACCCAAGTGAGCTGCAGACAAAGACAAACTTTGGACTTTGATGTGCACTTCATGTATAGACCCAGCCCACCTTTTGTACATTACTTAGTGTGTCTTCAGAGAAACTACCTTCTGTAAAATGCAATATTCATTTTCTTTTTGGAAGAAATCATAATAATCTATTTTGATTTCAAAACCTTTGTTCTTTTTCTTTTTTTTTCTTCCAAATTTTCAACCATGATTATGTTGAAAACAAATGTTTTTAGTAGACAATTTTGTCTCCTTTGACGCTAATTTTTGAGCATGCATAGAGATAGATTTTCTCATCTGAAGAGGGTGGTTCTTTTTCCTCTTTTCAGTTGTTTTTTTTCATTACAGGTCTGTTTGCTTACCGGTAGTTGTTTTTTTAATGGTTTTTTTTATGAATATTGTAATTGATTTTACTTTTAAGATGATAGATATTGCTTTATTCTACATACATCCAGTGAAATGCATCTAGTGAATTGATTTGACAGAGATTTTCACTGTCCTCTCACAATGTTGTTGTTTAAATTTTGTACGTTCAGTAATCTACCTCACACTGCCTAGGTACAGGATCATACCCCGCTGAGAATGAATGTGGGAGAGTGACAGAAAGAAAACAATCAACTCATCGTCTCATTTCTCGCAAAACTAACGATAACAAATATTCAAAATATTCAAGAGAGAATGAGACTTAGTGACAAATGAGTCCACAACTCTTCAGAACAGAAAAAAGAAAACTTACAAATACAATGTAAGCATGTCCACAACTCTTTCAAGAAATAAAAGATTACTGTTGGATTAGTGAGTTCACAACTCTTTGATAAAAAAAAAAAAGAAGACAGACTGTCTTGACATGATATGAAAAAAATCATTTAAAAAAATATGTTTTAAAAAGAAAGTTAAGAACTGTAAAACACAATCGTTTTTGTTTTTTTAGTTTTTCGAGAAATGGGACGACATTCTGCACACGTATCATGTCTTCCATCCATAGCTTGTATGACGCAGTTCCTCAGATAACTTGTCAAAGAATTTCATATTGATTTAGATCAGAAAAATTATTTGATTAAAAACATTTTAAACATCATGACATCAGTACCTTCTACATGTATTTGATCTGAGAATCCATTCTTTGAACCTACATTGTATCTTGCATGTTAAAAGTTTATCTCATTTAGATGTTCTTTTTTCTCAGCTTTGTTTATTGTGTTTGTTTTTTTCATTTAACAATAATGTTTTAATATTGCTCTGAACTTGTGTATATTTTTGTAGATTGATCTATTTGTGTGTTCACTGAACTATTCTCTACGGCTCATTTGCGATGGCATATTTATGTTTTGATACCTTGATTTGCAAAGCTTTTAATGTAAAAGTGCAGTAGTAGCTTGTGATTTATTTGACTGGAACTTCCTCTCTCTGCCTATATTGTGATACTTGTACCTATTGTAGGATTTTGTGTCTTTTCGTGCAAAATATTTTTCTATTTTGCAACCAGACTGTATAAAGTGTTTGCTTTCTTTCATTAAAGATTAATGTGTAATTTTTTTTAATTTCCCCTTTATAAGACCATCAACAGCTCAAAGTTTGCTAAACTAGAAGGCAAAAGATATCCTAAATCCCTATTTTTTTTTGCTATTTAAAAATGCTTTTTTTGTGTAATGTTTATTAAAACTTACAATTTTGGAAGACAAAAACCTAACACTTAAATGTACATGACTGGAATTTCAAAACAGTTCAAAGCTTGAGAATAGAAATACAGGGCGATTCAAAAACATGTTTACACTATATGGGCGCTATACATCACAATTAACACTCACATTGAATTGCCTCAACGTGTTCAGTAAGTGCGCACTGTGTCAAACCTAAACTGTGCAGATCTTACTGAACGTGTTGAGGCAATTGAACTGTACATATTAATTGTGACTATAGCGCCCATATAGTGTAAACATTTTTTGCAGCAACTGTTTAGTCGGGTGTAAAGATACAATAAGTAAGAATGGAATAGGAATCTATTTTAAACAATGTTCTCTATAGAAAAAAACAGGACTGGCATTATAAATAGTGAAAGCAGAAGAAGAAGAAAAGAAGAGGCAGAATTTTAAAGAAACAAATTCATGGTATCACACTCATCAACAAAAGACTAAAACAAACCTGAAAAGAAAGTTTAAGATGGGATGAATGTTTCCAATAAGTGATTGTCAAAAGCAAATATAAATCAAAACGTAAAATGTGGTTCCAAGTTTCTTTGTTTTTCTTCAAGTTTGTGATTCTAATTCAATCTTGAGCTCTAGTGACTTTAACCATTACTATTTTTTTAAAAGAAACATAAGATAGGCAGAAGGCAAATAAGAAAAACAGACACATTGTTAAAAACTGAAAATCACTGAGATCTGAATCAACATTATGCTGTCTAATTCTAGATTGATGAGTTAAGACTTAAAACACCCTATTTCAATGCATTATTGTTTTGTTTTACGACTATTATTATTATTACTGCACACTAATCAACAAGCTTTAAACTAATGTCCTATTTACATATTATTATAATTATTGTATTTTATTTGTTCACATGTATACATTTCCATACGTTTTTTTTTCTCTCATTCATAACTATCAATATATTCCTGTTACTCTGAGTGTGGAGAGAATGAGAGAGTGTAGAAAATGCCAAAGACAAAAAAATGTGTACATAAACAGACAAAACTCTTTTTAAAATGCCCCAAACAAAACATTGAAAAAAAAAACAACCATATAATTTGTATTAATGTGTGTTTTTTTCTTCCTAAAACAAGATAAGATACATTTAATGTATACACATTTTTTCTCAAAACATATTACATTTTTAGTGAATGTCCAAACTATCTATACAAATGAAAAGTAAAAATACAAAGATTATACAATTTGTTTGTTCATGTACAAGATAAGACAAGTCAGATGTGTGTGTAAACAATTTTGAAACATCTGTAATAAGATTTCTTTCTTGTATTAAATGTTTTTTTACTTTTATCATTTCCATTATTTATTTTCCGGGTTTTCTTTTTTTTCTCCACCACTCTCATTGGACATGATGACAATCATTTTCCTCACAGAACTTTTTGTGAGGTGACTTTTTCTCTGGACAGTCTCGGAGCAACAAAAAGCAACAAAATGTTTTAAAGTTTGATACAATACCTGTGAATGTACAATGCATGTAAATGCATATGATACAATTCATGTAACTACAGGACATGGAAATTTACACTTCTTCTACGTCTACGTCCAAAGTAGGCTACAACCTACATGCATATAATGCACAAAATATGAAACAGTTCAACAA
Source organism: Gastropteron pacificum (assembly GCA_031471215.1). Lineage (NCBI taxonomy): Eukaryota > Metazoa > Mollusca > Gastropoda > Cephalaspidea > Gastropteridae > Gastropteron > Gastropteron pacificum. Next base: position 583 of record JAUELK010221972.1, on the reverse strand, counting down.
ACATACATGTATGTGTACAATACACGTACATGCATGCAATGCATAAAACATGTGAATGTACAAGAACATGCATGTATATATGTACAATACATCTACATGAGTGCGACACATAAAACAAGTAAATGCGCAAAACATGCTTGTATGTGTGCAATACATGTACATGTCTACATCTACAATACGTAAATCATGTAAATGCACAAAACATGTAAATGTACTAGAGAAAGCTCACCATGCCTTTCTTTGTGCAGAAGTTCTGTGGACTTAGTTTGTGGACTTTTTTTGTTCAGTTTTGAATCATATTCACGTCTCTGTGTACCACCATTTTGTTTCCTTATGTTTAATAAACTATCAGTTTAAATATCAACTCAAAGCATGTCCTGTTTTTTTTTCTAAGATCTTGTCAGTCTGTCATTTTCTTTTTTTGTTTGTTTGCTTGTTTGTCGATGAATTGGTTTGGGGTGATTTGTGTGTGTTAATTTATTTGCATCTTTCTATCTTTCTTTTCTTACTCTGTTTGTTGTATGTTTTGTTTTGCTTCTTCCTTCATTTCTTAATATCATTGGGGGGGGGGGGGGGGGGGGGG
>JAUELK010221939.1:0-10064 GCA_031471215.1 Gastropteron pacificum | reverse complement strand
AGTATTTGACTGTATGGAACAGGACATAATGAATTTGTATTTAGTTAAACAGTTATCCTCATTTATGGTATTCTGAATGTCTAAAGAAATAAGCATAACATTTCTCATGACACACAGAGAGAGAGAGAGAGAGAGAGAGAGAGAGAGAGAGAGAGAGCGAGAGAGAGCGAGAGAGAGAGATAGAGAGAGGGAGAGAGAGAGAGAGAGAGAGGGAAAGACACACACACACACACACACACGCACACACACACATACACACACACGCACACACACAGAAAAAGGGACAGACAGACAGAGAGACAGACATAGAGACAAAGACAGAATCATGCAGAAAGACAGTGGTAGGGAAATGCAGATGAAATGAGGGTTGCTCCTTGAATAATGAGATCTGTCGTGTAGATAGCAGCTCATCATGGAGGCGATCGAACGACCGTGTCCACGTCACTTTTTGCCATTTATTGTCAATAGAGGAGCCAACTGTGTTGGTATTTGCAAATAAATGGAACACGATCTTTTCAACGAGTGTAGCGGAACTTGCACTATAACGCTTCACTATATCAGTAATAATCTCACACGATCTCTTGGACGATGTTAACTTACAGTAACGGAACTTGCACTATAACGCTTCGCTATATCAGTAAAAAATCTCACACGATCTCTTTGGACGATTTTAACTTACAGTAACGGAACTTGCACTATAACACTTCACTATATCAGTAATAATCTCACACGATCTCTTTGGACGATTTTAACTTACAGTAACGGAACTTGCACTATAACACTTCGCTATATCAGTAAAACATCTCACACGATCTCTTTGACAATTTTAACTTACAGTAACGGAACTTGTACTATAACGCTTCACTATATCAGTAATAATCTCACACAATCTATTGGGCGATTTTAACTTACAGTAACGGAACTTGTACTATAACACTTCACTATATCAGTAATAATCTTGCATCTTGAACAACTAAATGGAACACGATGTCGTGGACGATTTTAACTTATACCGTAACGGAGCATGAACTATAACATTTCACTATACGCACTTAAAGTATACCAGAGAAAGGTAGAGGGAAACATGAAAGAAGGAGGGGGTGGGTATGTGCGCAACACCAGTTAGCCATAAGTGTGTTGGTTAATCGTTTCATGCACGCAATGTGTTGTCATGTAGGAGGCGGGACTCACGTATTAACGTTTGCCTCCCATATGACGTGGATATATTATCATACCTAGGGTGACACAAAACTTTTGTTCCCCTTGGTTTTCTCGATAAAATCATTAACATTTTCGTAGATTTTCATGAAATGTAATGCAGTTGGCACCGTAATAAATATCATCGACACCCGATGCACGTTTTGAGTTTTATGCGGAAATGTCCGAAGCACACTATTCTTGAAAAATGAACACAATTTTGCATCGACGGCAAATCTTTGAAACACATGCGTTTTCACTGTGTGATGTCTCCAAGATGGAACTTTAAGAGTACCAAACCTTCGTAATTTCCCAGTCCATATTCTCATTGCTCTTATAGACACGTTTTGGCGATCAGATTTGCACTTTTTCAAAAGTTCTACCGCAGTTGCTTAGATTGTGTGAAGACACTTCGCTATTGGAGAAACGTAGGCTAAAGATCAAGATTCAGGCAAGGAGCGTGAAATCACAAAGAAAACACATCGTGTTTCAGAGATTTGCAGATTATTGCATTTTTTTAAAAAGCAGGGTGTTTCGGAAATTTCCGCTTAATGCAAAAAGTGCACATCGGATGTCGATGATATTTACTACGGTGCTTTTCGCATGGCCTTGAAACATGCACAGCACATTTCATGAAAATCTCCGGAAAATGTATGATTTTCATCGAGAAAAACAAGGGCGGACGAAGGCGGTTTCCTGTCACCCTACACAAACTGGTAACCCAACGAGTTGACTGTTTGACCAGCGCGACCCTTCAAATGCTACATTTAATTAATGAAGTAATACTGTCAAGTGTCAGTTACAGATACATTATATATTACACGACTTTCTCTGAATACAAAAACAATGTAACTCGTCTTTCACCCAGATTTCTGCTGGCCTCGTTTTACTTCTATGTAGAATGCATCACTCCACCACCTCCACCCGGGTTCCGTCTTCTTGAGAAGGTTGGATGCCATGGTGCTCCATCTGTCCCGATCTTAAGCCATCTCGCCGCACTGGTTGATCTTCATTCCAGTCGTCTCCTTTATGTTTTCTATCCTTTTTTCGCCTCCTGCCTCTGCCTCTTTGCCTTCAATTTTTCCTTTGATGATCTTTCTTAAAAGGTGTCGTGTCGCATCACGAACGACAAACAAATATTTTAAAGAAAAGGGATCCAAATGAATCAAATGAATTCAAAAGTATAAAATGGGAAGGGTGTATTCTACGAATTCTCTGTTTCTAAAGAGGACAACTTGACATAAATGACGTGTTATTGAGACAGTTATTTCCATGGGCTCTAAAGCCCAAGACATCAGCAGCTGTCCACTATATCGCAGAGAATTTTCACTCCGAAATGTCATTACAGGAGCGGCCTTGAATTTCCTATGACTTCACAAAAAGCTAACAGTTAGGCCATTTCCATGCGGTAATGGAATCCACCTGATCCTAAAATTGTATGGAGATCCGATGACTGGCTTAAACTTAAACCAGAAACTCTTGTAGAAAGAAGGGAGTGCGCGAAGATTTATGGATTTCGCCATTCACAGATGTTGCGGTTCTCAATACACTCAGTGTTGCGGCTATGTTTGGAAACTGTCGTATGTCATGCCCGAAACACGTCAAACTTTTGTTTTCTTTGTCGTATTTCAGGGGTACAAAGATAAAAAAAAACAATGTACTCACACTGGACCCATGTTCATTTAACATTCTTTCTCTCTCTCTTCTCTCTCTCTCTCTCTCTCTCTCTCTCTTTCTCTCTCTCTCTCTCTCTCTCTCTCTCTCTCTCTCTGTTTGTCTGTCTACCTGTCCGTCCGGATGACTGCCTGGCTGCCTGGCTGGCTGGGTGTCTGGGTGTCTGTCTCTCTCTCTCTCTCTCTCTCTCTCTCTCTCTCTCTCTCTCTCTCTCTCTCTCTCTCCACAAACGAAGCTAGGCTTTGTTTATGATTTACCGACTGTTGAATATGCCACTCTTCGAGGGCATTACCCTTCAGATAGCAATGTGAGAACGCATAATTTTTTGTCGCCTTCCATTAAAAGATAATAATCTGTTTGTGTTCCGATGCTCTCTTGTGCACACTGGAGTGCGTCCTGCCTTTAAGACTCTCTGTCAAAACTGGAGAAGGGATCGGTACCTTCTTCCTGTTGTTCTCATTGCATTCATTTATTTTGGTGAGTGGAAGGGAACTACGAAATGTTCTCTTCAACTCTCTCTGTCCAATGATGAGTCTACTCTGTGCCTGGGCGTGGTAGTCTAGCCCGGTCTCAGTCAACTGTGTTATAATAGATAATAGATAGTATTTATATAGCGCTTTCCCTCGCTCTACAGCAAACTCAAAGCGCTTTACAGACACTATTACCCCGACAGACCTGATGCATTCCAGAGCCTTCTCAACCTCCTGGGAGGCATACTGGTAATGCTGCCTTGGTTGGCGCCCGGCGCTCATACCAACATACTAACAAGATCTTTCACTGTCTATAGTCGGGTACCCATTGTACACCTGTGTGAAGTGAGAAAGTCGTGACAAAGTACCTTTTCCGAGATTTCACCTGGTGGTGGATAAGAAAATACTCTCAAATCCAAATCGAGTCGGCAGGGCCGGGGATCGAACCACGGAGCTTTGACTCGTGAGGCCAACGCTCTGACCACTTCACCACCAGATCATGTTATACGGATGTTTCATCGACAGAGCTATTTTGAAAATTGAAATAACCATATTCATAATAATTCACATTTATATAGCACATTCCCTAGCCGAACGGCAAGTTCAATGCGCTTTACAGAACAGTTTTACCCCGACAGACCTGATTCATTCATTCGCCTTCTCAACCTCCCGGGAGACTTACTGGTGGGTCAGCCGAACCGGCGAGCACACCAACATACTGAAAAGCTTGTTCACTGTCTTGTTACACCTGGGGACGGTGAGAAATGTGTGACGTGTTGCGTGTGTGCGTGTCCCGGCGCTCTGGGACTGACCAAAAAAAAATTTCTAGCTTTCATGGGCAACACCCAAACCACAACATGCCAGCACGATCTTCGACTGCCTAGAGTCTGTAACCATTTTTACACTATCTGGGTACGGTGAGAAATGTGTGACAAAGTACTTTTTCCGCGTCGTGTACACTCGGCGGTGGATAAGAAAACACTCTCAAATTCCAAATCGAGTCGTCACGTCTGGGTTTCGAACTCGAGAGGCCAACGAACTGACCACTTGACCACGTTTTCCCGTGCATGTTGGATACTTCTCCAAGTTGACAGTCAAATACTTGATAACGGTGTCAATAACGGTCCCGACATTTCCGAGTTTAAATCAAGTAATCAATACAAGGGCTGCTGGTCGTTCATGCAAACTGGTCTGATCGATTATGCCAAGTGCTCACGTTGAAGTCGAAGGTGCTCTTGCCTTGTGCTCGGACTCCAAAAGTCCACAGATAAAAATTCAAATCCAAACATTTAAGTAAGGAAAAAGATCAATGTCCACACGGAGCGCTCGTGCAGCCCAAAATCAACTTGCCAGCAGCGTGGTCTAGTGGTCAGTGCGTTGACGGACCTCTCTGGTCAAAGGTCTTGGGTTCGAATCCCGGGGGCGCCGACTCAAATTTGGATCTGAGAGTATTTTTCGTATCCACCACCAGGTGTAGCCTTGATAAAAGTACTTTGCCACACATTTCTCACCCCACCCAGGGGTACCCAACTGTAGACAGTGAACGATATTGTCAGTATGATGGTGTGAGCGCTACAAATACAAATTCAAATCCAAATATTTATAGAAAGAGATCATCTATGTCCACACGGAGAGTTCGCTCAGCCCAAAATCAACTTGCCTGCAGCGTAGTCTCTTTGTGAATGGGATGACTCTCTGGGACAGGATGGCGTCTGTAGTGGATGTTTGCTGGACTTCGACACAGCCATGTCACTTCTCACTATTGACTATTTGACACAGTCATGTCACTTCTTACTATTGACTATTTGACACAGTCATGTCACTTCTTACTATTGACTACTTGACACAGTCATGTCACTTCTTACTATTGACTATTTGACTATTTGACACAGTTATGTCACTTCTCACTATTGACTCTTTGACAAAATCATGTCACTTCTCAGTATTGACTATTTGACACAGTCATGTCACTTCTTACTATTGACTATTTGACTATTTGACACAGTCATGTCACTTCTCACTATTGACTCTTTGACAAAATCATGTCACTTCTCACTATGGACTATTTGACACAGTCATGTCACTTCTTACTATTGACTATTTAACAAAGTCATGTCACTTCTTACTATTGACTATTTGACACAGTCATGTCACTTCTTTCTATTGACTATTTGACATAGTCATGTCACTTCTTATTATTGACTATTTGACACAGTCATGTCACTTCTTACTATTGACTATTTGACACAGTCATGTCACTTCTTTCTATTGACTATTTGACACAGTCATGTCACTTCTTACTATTAACTATTTGACAGTCATGTCACTTCTTACTATTGACTATATGACTATTTGACACAGTCATGTCACTTCTTACTATTGACTATTTGACGATTTGACACAGTCATGACCCTTCTTACTATTGACTATTTGACTATTTGACACAGTCATGTCACTTCTTACTATTGATTAGCGAATTTTCCGGACTAATAGATGTGAAGCGATTTGAGCTCTTCGGAGGAAAAGCGCTATATAAATGCCATCTTTACTTTTTACTACTTGACACAGTCATGTAATTTTTACTTTTGACTATTTTAGTTGGTTTAGCCCTTGAGCCATCACTTAATGTTCATAACGTACTGAGCGCTTGAATGAACTATGGTTTTTCTTTGTCATTCGTTTATCTAAGTCAGATAATTCAAATCTTTCACAGAGTTAACGCCGGTTGGATTGTCCATCGCTGTATTCGGTGAGAAAGCGCCAACGTTGATATTCCCACAAAATGGGTAATTTTATCTACACCCGTAGTAGCGCACCGTTTCCGGAGCGATCATAATATGTCAAACATAATATGTCAAAGATAGTATGTCAAAGATAATATGTCAAACATAATGTGTCAAACAAATTGGACTTATTTCATTCTCTGAACGTTCCATCATATTCTTTTGCTTTCATTCCGCTTTGAAGATGTTTAGAGTTTCAGTTGTTTTCCCTCACGCACCCTGCAGTATGGAAGCATTCCGCTAGCGAGATTGATATGGCTCAGGAATACATTTCAGCAGCCATGTTTCCGCAATTGTGTCGACGTCACATGAGTTGATCTTTCTGTTTATCAAGAGCCACACACTGTACTATTCGGGGCCACTTTTGATCTCTTGGCCCTGAATACGGAGACTGTTTTTGTTTTTCGTCTGTTTTGTGACTGTGTTTTGTCTAAACGCGGCTTAGAGCATACAGGCAAAGTGCCTGATGATGGATTTGTGCGCTCTACAAATGCATATCCAGTATGCAGTATCCAGAATCCATGATAGACTATGTAGTTTTGTGGAAGGAGTCAACTTCTGTGAACGTTTCATGGCCGTCGTCGTTGTAGACTAGACCTTCGCATTGTCTTTGTTCTTTTTGTTGTTCTTGTTTTCATGTTGTTGATACATGTGCGGTGATTTACTTTGCATGCAACAAACGTAATTTCCTATAGCATGTTCACGACATTGGATGAATAAGTTAGTTCCAATTCCAACAACAAAACTTCAGTTTGACAGGAAAGTATTCAGTATGTGACAAGTAAGAGAAGACAAGGCAGCATTACCAGTATGCCTCCCAGAAGGTTGAGATGGCTTTGGAATGAAACAGGTCTCACTGGGTAATAACATTCTGTAAAGCGCTTTGAGCTCAAATAGAAAAAAGCGCTATAGAAATCGGTTATTATTATTATTACGTCTATGTGACTGAAAAAGGTTGAAAGCTCACTGTCTCTCCCTTTCACGTCATTTCTGATGTTCTACAGCAATAGTTTCATCTCGTATAACCAATGGACGTCCAGCTTTTATCATATGTCAACCAAGTAAGTGCCATACAATTGAATGGACTCTGTATTCTTCTTATTCAGATTGTCACTCAATTTTGAGGTCGCTTAATGTTAAATAGCTGTTTATAAAACCATTTACTTGCTCATCGGGTGGTTCTACACACTTTAGTTTTGAGTTTGAGTTTGAGTGTTTTACCCCTGGCGACTTGCCCACGTACTGTGGTCAACTTTGTGAATTCTTTCACACTAGTTCAAGCACAATGACTACAGAAAATGGTGTGACATACACCTGGTTCAGTCCTAAATCATGGCTGCAACCATAAACGTCTCGCTGTTGTATCGATATTGGCAGCATCAACTCAAAGACTGCATTGCACATAGCAGTTATCTGGTCCGGAGGAGTCTTGTGACTGCATTGTACAATTGCATGAACCATGGGCCAATTTTAAGGCCCCCCAGCCCCAGGTTGCAGAGCCATTGCTCTGTAGGTCTATTATACATTGTGCCTGATCGCAGCAACAACAACAACAACAACAACAATATCTCTAGCGACACAATTACATCACATATGAGGTCGGACCTACGTTTTAACTGCGCACTTGTGCGAGGCAAAGCTAAAGTCATGAACCGTTTTGTACTAGATAACGACGCACATAATTATATTGAAACCCCACCGACGTGGGGATTACCTGGGCTGTAACAGGACACCAGTGACTGAACGCTTCTCTCGTGGGGTTCACCTGTTTGGTTTCAAAGCGGGCTATCCTGGTTCGAATCCCCGTGTGGGAGATTCTGGATATGTGTATTGCATACACATTGGCCCTGTGTTGTTAGCTTATTCTATATAGAGAGAAGGAGTGAAGGGGGTGGGGGTGCAACACGGTTAGCCCTACGTGTGTTGGTTAGTCGTGAGCATTTTTCCTATTATATATAGAGAAAGAGACAAGGGGTGGGTTTGGGTGGGTGTTGCGTGTATGCATGTTACCGTCGCTCTGGGACTGACACCATTACGCAAAAAAACAGCTTTCTTGTCTCCCTCTCTGTGTCTCTGATTATTGTTGTTGTTGTTGTTTTATCCCAAGCCGAAGAGTCAGCCAGTGCTAGTCTTAGAAAGGATGCTGTTCGCTGCAGTTGTTCCAGAGGCTGTTATGGATAGTAGGTAGGTCAGGTAGGAGTTTCTTTCTCAAGGTCTCTGGTTGTAAGAAGTGTAATCATCTGTCTCTGGTTTTAGCATGGTCTGTAGCAAGGAGATGGTTAAGTAGGTGTCTTAGTGTGAAGTTGCGACGTATCTGTTGGGAATTTCACACCTCGGCGTTTTGGTGTCACTGCCAGATGTCATTAAATCTCAGTAATGACCGTGCACGTGTGTGAGCAGTGATTAGTCCAAGCCTAACAGTTTGACCCCCGTGTAAACAAGCCGCCCGTGGCTACAGTGTGTAGGTGGTCTGAGCGTCCAGTAAGGAAACTCAGTTTTCAACACCGAAGAGCTAAGATCTATCTCTGGCCAAATATCAAAGGGCTCCAATTCTCAGAACCGAGTTTCTAGTTACATGTCAATATAGTTATGACTACGAGGACAATCATCAGTCGTAAGCCTAGTTCTTTTTCTACTCGTGTTATAACAAGCTGATGTTCACCGTTTGCATGCATCGTACAATTCAAATTTATGTTATGATATCCCCCCCCCCCCCTTCCACTTAGTTTTATGCTTTAACTTGTTCATTGTCAAAGTGTGCAGGAGGAACAGCGAATTTCTTATTGAAATTGTCTTTAAAAACAATTTATTGAAGAATTATTCTTAAATCAGCCATGGAGACCAATCACTTTAAAAGTGTATTGTTTTGGCTAATTAGGATGAACACAATGTACCATGTGATGCTTCCGACTCACATGACTTCAGAAAACGAACGCATCGCATTGAACAGACCATCCGTTAGGTATAACAAAACTTCCGTTATGTAGAATGATGAATGAAGCGTTTAGAGTTTAACAGAGTTTGACAAGCTGTAGATCTACTAGACAAAGAATCTAGATCTAGATTCAGATTTAGCGTGTTTGTTGATCGATCTATACCTTGGTCATGTATAGTAAAGCAAGAAAGTATAACACGACTTTAATAGAAACATCCTTTGCTTTCATAACAATGAACAAGAACAAGGAAATTGGTTGTTTACACACTGGCGGTCATGTGGTTATGGGGTGTATAAAAAAATCCTCCTCATTGCACAACAACAATTACCATTAATTGTTGTAAAGAATAATTCAAACAGTCTGCACGAGATCTTTGACCTGGAATTTCCATAAAACATCACAAAGTGCGCGAAGGTCATTGTGTAGGAGTCTTGTAGATGATTGCGTAGAATCAATTAACATACGTACAATCTAAGGTGATGGACTTAATTATAATGTTTTGTAACTCGATTTATCACGAAGTTGGGGGCCAACTCATAAGCAGTCGGTACCAATGACTCATATTTTGTTGGACACATAACATTTTGATCTCTCGTATAAAAAACGTACAAGCAGAAATATTATTCAGTAGTTTGAACTAACAGACACCAGATAGGAACGATACTTCAAACGCTGTCCACAAGACGGGTGATTATGATCTATAATGTCCGAAAAAAAGAAGAAAAAGAAACGCATACCTAGATCCTCATGCTAGAGGAGGAAATCAAAGCTAAGGGTTTCAAGACCAAACATCGATTGTTCCAATATGTTTCTCCTTCTTTCAAACAGGTAATAAAAATCGATAAATTCAACAACAAAAAGGACACAGAGTTTCAGTGATTTCTTTTGTCTATAATGAAAGTTATGATAATTTGAATTCATTGCAAGTTATAATAATAATAATAATAATGGAGTTTATTTCTAACGCGCATCATCCCCATTAGCATGAGCTCGAGGCGCTGTAC